>JASDQU011443908.1:7809-18131 GCA_032191745.1 Picea mariana
TGTAAGTGCTTTGTGCACAGACTATGTAAGACTTTGTGCTATGAACTGATTTTGAGGAAGGTGGATCTAGTGCGCAGTGCGCAGATCACCTGTCCAAGTGCAGAGTAAGCTTTGTGGCTCTGTGCCTGTAAGAATATTGAAGAAGACTAATAAAGAAGAAGAAGAGTTGGTGGACATAGCCCCACACTGGGGTGAACCACGTATATCTTGTGTTGATGTGATTTGGACAATGTTATTGATGTTGTTTATATGGTTATTTGCTTAGTGTTGTTTGATGAATGCATCTGATGTAGTAGCTTAGTGCTTAATAATGAGAATGAATGCTAGATCTGAGTATATGTTATGTGCTAAAGTGAATGGAAGTATTAGATCTTGTTTGTTACTACGTTGATCTAGATCTAGGGTTTAATCTGTGATGTGAATGATATCCCAGATCTACTACATATTATTGGCTAACTGCTTTGTTAGAGTCTTGTAATCACAGATCTGTGTCCCAGCTAGGTTGTAGACACTTCAGTCCTACAACCCCCCTACCTCTACCTCGGGTGAGACTTCATCTGCTTCGCATGTGTTGCTGAAAGGGCCAGTAGTTAGGGTTTTGTTGGTGCGTTGAACCCTGGGTCTGCCCCTGTGTGCCAACAAATGGTTCCATTGTCGGGACCTGAAACTGGGATTGTTGGGAACTGAGGAAATGAAAAAGCTCTATGCGTAGATTTGTTGCTGAAGTGCACAGTATTCTACTTGACTTGTGGACCTTTGTGCTAATAAAGGAACCGGATCTGAAGAAAAGAGGTAAGATCTTAAAGCTTTGTGCTCTGATAAAGGTAATATAAGTGGAATTTTTTGCTTCGAAAGTATGAATCTAGGTATGTTTGATAGATTTGGTCCTAGTCTGAAAACTAGGGCACAACTAGAAGAAAGAAGATTTGATCTGAATAAATTTGATAGAGATAGTGAAATATGTGTTATTCCTGTGCATAGAAAGAATTTTTGGACTAACAAGTGGATGCAGGATCCTAGGAAGAATTTGTGCATATTGCAGGTCCATCAGTGTGATCCTAGTGTGCAGTACAGAAAAGGTTGGGGATCGTTCAAAATAAAGAGAGGACTGACACTATGTTATAACTGCAGAAGACCGGGACATCTTGCTAAGGAATGCCCTGGTAGAAGTCCTATTTGTATTTGTTGTAAAGCTGTTGATTATGAGGTTTTGGATTGCCCTAGAATGATTGCTAAAGTTGAAAAGATGAACATGAGACAAGAAAACCATGAAGAAGGTCAAGAAACTAGGGATATATTAGCAAACCATAATGAATCAGAATCTATGTTATTACAACTGAAAGAAACCCTGAATGATCACAGAGACATCAATTTACCAAAGATCTTAAAAGAAAAGCAGTGCATAGAAACAAGAATAGGATACTTCGATATAGATTGTGTATTAGATGAGGAAACACATGTGAATCTTATGCCAGAAAGTACTTGGGAAATTTTGGAAAAGCCTACTATGATTCCTTCATTAGGAAAGATAGGATTGTTTAAAGGAAAGATGATAACCCTATGTGGAAGAGTTACTAATGTACCTATGATGGCGCATGGAGCATCGACAAAAGAAGAATTTGAATTCATTAAGTTTGTTGAGAACAACGCCCCTTTTGCACTTTTGTTAGAAAAAACCTGGATTGAGAAAGATCAGATTCGAAGGAAAGCAGAGGAGGAAGCTACAGAATAGAAAAAGCAAGAATTAAGGGACTTCATGGCTAGGAAAATAATGCAATTAATAGAAGAACAAGAGGATAAGTCGAAGCGATAGAGGACCAAAGAACTAACTGTCGAAGTTGGAAGAATGCAGGAAGACTTAAAGAACCTGTGCAAGCAAGAGAAAAGAGCATCCACCCTTGAAATAGTAAGAGAAGAGGTATTACACTCGAACCCTTTGAAATACCCTCAGCAGTGCGAAGTTACTACGCTGAGGGAAGATAAGAATGAGAATGGGAAGAGGAATCCAGGGACTCAGATTACAAGAAAGAAGGCCAGAAAGCTCAGTAAGAAGAAAGAAAAGTTAGAAAAACTGAGTTCCAGAAAAGACTTCACAGAAGGCAGGCTTACAGAAGTTGAACATTGCCAAAATAGCAGAACAACGCAGAATGGCACTTCGCCATGATGAAGCTATATGACCGTTGGATGCGTCCTGACCGTTAGAACAACGCCTCAGAACGGTTAGAAACATAGTTATTGTTGAAAAGATATCCATGAGACCGTTGAGACCGCGCCCTAACAGATGGAATCATATTGATTGAGGCATTTCGACCCGTTGGAGGAATCTGTTACGATGTTGTTTATTTATTCCGTCGAATGGTGCACCGGGACCACTTTTGCAAACTGAGATATTCGAGCTCATAGAGAAGTAATTTCCTACCGCGTTGTTCTGTCTATACCTCGTCATTGAGTTGATTACCTTGAGTATCGGTTTTCTTACTTGAGCTATTTGACCACGAGTGTTTATGTCAGGCGAACACAGTGCAGTAGATAAGTCTGTGGAGGAGATCCTAGAAGACCTTATGGCTGAGAAGGTTATGTCTACAGGAGTACATGCCTCATCGATGGGAGGATTGTAAGCATCCCCCTCAACTGGATGTCAATCTGGGCCATCTCAAACCGCAACATAGAAGAGAAGTAAGCACCGCGACGATCTGGTGAATGCAAAGCAGATCCCGTCGTTCTTGCCCGACTACATCCCACCCTTAGTTGGCGCAGTTATTCCTGACAACGTCCCCGGAGACTTTGAGTATACACTCATCACTGTGTACCTCTCGAAGGGGATACATGTAGTAAGACCGCAGTTGGGACTGATCCCAGCTCTTAAGATAAATGATTTCAACCTCGGCGATAAGAAGAATTATGCGATGCTCACACCACATCGCTACCTGATGAAGACGACTGGGAAGAATCCCAAGATAGCTCCCCAGCCATGGATCAAGTAGATCATGAGGTCAACAATCTTGAATGTCATAAAGATCCCACACTTCAGCAGACATCAGGAGGTTAACGCGTGCGTTAAACTCCTCTTATCATGCTACCATGGCGGGTATCTCTGGTTCGATAGGCACATCACTGTGGATCTGACGTTGATCCACCTGATCACTGGACTAAGCATGCAGGGACCAGACCCTCATAAATTCTACGTAAGAAAGACGTCAGATCGCTCCTTGGCGCAGCGAATAAAGGAGGCATATGGCAATGTGGAGAAGGGGAAGCGAGGCTACAAGGTAGCCTCTATCTAGGATGGCACAGTGTGCCTAGCTTGTCAGCTGATAGCAGGCAAGATTGTCAGAAAGAACCGCCCAACGTAAGTAATAGGCTTCGTAGTCGACCTTGCAGGGAAGTGCATCGAAGGGATGCAGATGAACTGGGCGAGCTACCTCGTCAATGAATTAGAAAAGGACTGCTGGAAAGTGCAGGGCCAAGGCTATGAGTTCCATTTTAGTTGGTTGTTGATCTTAATAGTATTTGTTGCTTGGGAGATGATGGAGGGTGTGACATTCCCTGAAGTCGAGCCATCAGAACCACTGGCCGCGAGGTTCACCACCTCATGGTATTCGAGCGACATAGCGAAGCAGTGGCAATCAAATGCGGTGTTTCACACCTACTACTTACAGTTGAAGATGGCCATTGAATCATTCCCTCGAATGACACCGAATACACTCCATATGTTCAGGCAACTTGCAAAGTTCTGTGCAGACCGACACTTTATATATATCACTGCACGGGGAGACGAAAACAAGGAGGAGTTACAGTCTTACTACAAATTGACTGAGGAAGATCTGGAGGAGATAACCAAGGAATGGCCTGCAAAATTCCTTGTACCAGTAGAAGATGCAGAGCTCTCCAACCTCAATATCATTGGAAGCCCATTAGTCACCCAGGTCGAACATGATGGACAAGGCAGCGACAAGAAGAAGAAGAAAAAGAAGGAAGTGTAGGACATCGACAGTGAGGACAAGGACAATGCATCGAAGGAAAGTGCGTCTGACTCACTTGCAGGAGGAGGAGGCAATGACGTAAACCAGAAGGAGGAAGGGGAAGAAGACAAGCAAGACAAGGGTGAAGTAACACCGCTAAAGGATCCCCCTACATAAGCAGAGATGTCAAAGAAAAGGAAGGGTTCTCCGCAAAAACCCTTAGCGCGGAAGAAATCCCGAGCCACTAAACCTCAGTCGCAGAGTGTGCTCATAGTGGATGATGTTGACCTCATCATTGTAGCTGTAGAAGATGCTTCAGAGGATCTCTTACAATGACATGAAGCAAAGCAGAAGATGATGTATGATCGAATATAGGTGGAGCTGAAGGGGATACAGTAGGCTCTCCAGTAAAGTCGCACAGTGTCTACTGTGCCATCCTCAACATAAAATATAGAATTGGGGAATGAGCCCACCCAACTGCGAAGGATAGCAGATGTGACATAGGCTCACTTTTGTCAAGTCCAAGAAGAAAAGGAGCAGGCCACAGAGGCCTTGAGGCAAGAAAAGGAGGAGGCCCTAGAGCAACTTCGGGTTGTGCAAAAAGAGAAAGAAGACCTCCGGACGAAGTTCGAAGAGGACAGAGAGCAAATCCAGAAGGAGAAAGACCAACTGCTTGCAGAGTAGACTGTGGTTAGAGAGGCAGTAAATAGAGCACTTCGCTTCGTGTCGGGCTTGGCACAGATGGAAGAAGAGACAGTCGAAATCCAAGTGAGGAAGATCATTGAGGCTATTCAATAGCTTCAAGCAAGGGTAGCGAAGCTAGAACTTCAAGCAGTGCCTATCACTCCACAGGAAGTACGAGATCAAAGGGAAGAAATTGTCAGGAGCGTAGTGGAAAAAATCAGGGTGTTGGCTGCAGAATTTAAACATGTTACTGACCGAAGTGCGTAGACCTACGAGCGCCTTGTAAAAGACCCGGAGCTAAGGAGATTGGAGGCGCAACTCTAAAAGGAGAAGCAACAGGCGTCGGTTGTGCAAGCACAACTGAAGCTGCTCACTGCAATAGAGAATATGAAGAGGTCACAAGAGCAGTGCGCAGTTCAACAACAGGTCACTGCCATCCAGAGCCAAGTTATGGAAGTGACCCAGAGACTCTAGCCAGTGCAGAACAAAGCCTGCACACTTTTCGAAGAGATCGAGGGACAAGGATCACAGTTGGAAAAGGTGGTTGTGATAGTGGAACAGTGCCTGGAAGGGCCTGTCACTAAGCAAGTAGTCCAGAAGTTTGATGAGAAGGAGGCTCTGGCGAAGCAGCAAGTTGAGGCAGCTCGAGCTAAGCTCGAGGTCTTTGAAGCAAAATTGCCCATATCAGAGTGACTCGAGACGAGTCACAGGTGATTGTTGGGGGCATGTTGGATCTTGACCAGGTTTTGAATAAATGCTGGTCATGTTTGACCATTTTTGGGACTTCGACAGGCTGGTCGAAGACGGTGTGCCCAGGGGAAGCGGAGATCGCGTGATCTCCCTCATTTTGCGAGCTTTTTGGGGATTTAGGGTTTTTGTAACGGGTATGGGATGTCGGCCCATGGGGTTTATCCATGTTTAGGCCCTCTTTGTAATGTATAAATAAGTAGCTAGGGGATGTAAGAAGAGATAGTATATTACTAGTCATTGATCGGCTTAGTGCATGACTAGTTGGCTTTGTGCAAGGATGTGTTGAGGCTTGCAGAGCCAAGTGCAAGTGTTTTGTAAAGGCTTTTTGTGTGCAGACTGGGTAAGGATTTGTGCTATGAACTGATTTTGAGGAAGGTGGATCTAGTGCGCAGTGCGCAAATCACCTGTCCAAGTGTGGAGTAAGCTTTGTGGCTCTGTGCCTGTAAGAAGATTGAAGAAGACTAATAAATAAGAAGAAGAGTTGGTGGATGCAGACCCAGACTGGGGTGAACCACGTATATCCTATGTTGAAGTGCTTTGTGCGATGTTATTGATGTTTTTTATATGGTTATTTGCTTAGTGTTGTTTGATGAATGCATCTGATGTAGTAGCTTAGTGCTTAATAATCATAATGAATGCTAGATCTGAGTTTATGTTATGTGCTAAAGTGAATGGAAGTATTAGATATTAGTTGTTACTGCGTTGATCTAGATCTAGGGTTTAATCTGCGTTGTGAATGAGATCCCAGATCTATTGCATATTATTGGCTAAGTGCTTTGTTAAAGTGTTGTAATCACAGATCTGTGTCCCAGCTAGGTTGTAGACACTTGAGTCCTGCAAACCCCCTGCCTCTACCTCGAGTGAGACTTCATGTGCTTTGTAGGTGTTACCGAAAGGGTCGGTAGTTAGGGTTTTGTTGGTGCGTTGTTGAAGTGTTGAACCCTGGGTCTGGCCCTGTGTGCTAACAACCCACCTGTGTAAACCATTTCGCAACAGATTCTGTAGCGATCTTGCATTTTCTGTCCGATTAGGTGATTTCACAACGGAGTTCATAGAGACTATGCAACTTTTGTGTATGTAAATGATTTCGCAGCGCATTCTGTAGTGAACCTGCAACTTTTGTCTATGTAGATCATTTCATAGCGCCTGGCGCTACGAAATATCCTGCAGTTGTCTGTGTTGTGCAGTTTGAGCCAAAAATACTCAAAAACCTTAGCCAAAGGTGTACAAGCTTGTAAAAGCCTCCTAAGCAGGTATAATCATGATACTTCCCACAAAAAACTCCAAAATGAAAGGATGATCATCACCAAAATTGAGGGTCTTTCAGCACTCCATCTCATCTCCTTAAACTGGTACTTCTCCTAGGTGCAACTTGAGCTAGCACATTAAGATTTCTTTGAGATAACTCATCTTTGAAGGGTTGTTACTCCACCTTGAGCTTTCTCATCTAAGATTGCAAATCTCTTTTCAACTTGTACAAATTATGAAGCTGCCTATGGAGGGGAAAATATCCTTGTTGTAAACCTAGCCAGATCAATGGTTTCCTTATACATATCCATGAGCTCATTCAAATTTTTCCTCTCAGCCAACCCTTCTTCTTTCAAGCGAGAAACCTCCTTTCTGGCATCTCTGAGTTGTCTGATCAATCTATTGAAGGTAAGATTCTCAGGGGGAGTAGTTATGTCTATGATTTCAACATGTTTCTCAACAATCTCAATTTTACCCTTATCCTTCCTCTTGATAGAAGCTTTTGTTATGGATTCTTGTTCAACAATTTCCTTCTTTACTAATGACCTCATTAAGGGCCTTCTAGCTCTAGTCTCAGCTATAGTAATAGGTGAGGGAAAGAGTAACTTTCTCCCTTTTTTTACTGTGGTTTTAGCTGAGGGAACTTCTTCTAGTTCTGGAGCAGGTTGGGGTGAAAATTCCTTCTATCGAGAGTGATGAGCTCCCCCTTCTTCTTCTTCAACTTCCTTAGGAGCCTCACTATATTTAGCAATGTGTTTGCCTTTTCTATTTTTGCTTGTGTATGTTTGAATAACACTGTCATCTTGAAGAGGGCTCTACACCTTAGATTAAGTAGTATGGGCTACATTTAGTTGCAGATTTGCAGAGGAAATGAAATACTCCCAAGCTATGTTTATTTTCTTCAACTCCTCCATCACAAGAATACTAATCAAACCTGAGTGAAAAACACTTGTGTCCACAGCCTTGGACTTGGCTTGGACCCTATCAACCATTTTCCCCATACTCCTAAACAAATAGAAATGGATGTTCATTAGATATTTACCTGTCAAGTGCAAAACAAGTCTAGTGTGATATTGGAAAATCATATTGAATCTGCCCTCACATGTAAAATATCTTTGGATCACCTTCAACATCTTGTCAAATCCCTCAACCAAGTGGCTCCTAGGAACTCCCTTAGACATGTTATCTCCCCAATGTTATGGTTTGAGGAACTCTTTAGAGAAGACAACATTAAGAGTCATGGATTTAAACCATTTTTCACCAGTGTTGGGTATCTCAGTGGATGCTGTAATGGTGGCCTGAGATACCTCCATTTCAAGGCTTCCCACCTTGGTTTAGTGCCATCAAAATTGAAGGCAAACTCTCTGTCTACCTCAAGGTGTCCCCTCTGCATATTCTGACAGAAATTTAAACATCCAACCCTCTGGAAGACCTCTCTGATCAGAGGTTCAACATCAAACAACTGCATATCATAAGGCTCTGTCCTGACTACACTCCCACCCTTGTGAGAATTATTTTGTTGAGGTGTATCCATTTGCTATAAACAGGAGGAAAAACACTACAATAATTTGAGAGATATGAGAGGCCAAACAACGACAAAGGTCTTAGGGTTTGAATTATGGTATTTTTTAAAGTTGGCTTCATTGTAAGGCTTCAGTGTTTTGATGTCTGTTTGAATGCTCAGCTTATGGAAGGGAAATATGATGGCTAAGAAGGAATAAAACCCTTCAGAAAAAGGATATGCAAGGAAGAAGCAACTGTCAAGGTTTTAAGCTAGAATTTCACCATCATTTGCAAGGTCATCATCATTTTAATCAACAAGGCTCTTAAACTTTTCAATGTAGACAGACTTTAAATTTGAAATATCAATTGAAACTTTAAAGGAAAAGAGTTGATGCAAGTTATGTGATCAGAAGATAAAGATATGAGTTTGATACACAGGCTCGTAGCGCTAGAACATGGGATCCATAGCACAATTCATAGCAAATTATGTAGCATAAACAACAAGAGATAGGCACGACGACTCCGATAGCGGGATTTTTTCAATTGCAGTGGAATAGGATGAAAATATTGTAGATAGGCTGAGAATTTGGTGATAGAAAAAGTAAAGGGGTCGGCTGGTAAAGGGATCCACAATTTGTAGCGCCAAGTGCTATGAAAATTGAGCACAACTTTAATCTGATCTTCAATGTAGCTCAAAAAACTCAGTGAGTACCTGGACACCATGGCTTGACTGTAGATATGCTTTGGATAGCATGAAACTGCTTGCAACCACTCTAACCTTCAATTCCCCTTTGTCATCCAGTCTGTAGCAGAATCCACAACACCTGTCTAAACTTAGGTGTTTCTGTAGCGCCGAACTTGGAGCAAATTTCAAATATTTGATAAAACAGTTAGAGAACCTTAATGAACAAATCTCAAATTATTTCCTTTAAAACATGGATGTTGAAATCAATGAGATCGGCTCACACAAGCCTCATAAATGCAATAATGGTAATGAGGGAGGATGTACTCAAGATGCGCTACAAAAACTTCTGATGAGATGGCAGCGTACCAAAATGACTTGATTTGACCTTCTAACAGGTAAAGGGATAGAGTGGAGGGGTTTAAGCGCATAATGGAGGTAGTGACATGTCAGGATAGTGGTGGCATAAGGGTGATGGTGATGGTTTTCAAATCATGTGATGAGAGGAGTATATAAACCAAAGGTATAAACTAAAGGTATGGGCCAAAGGTATAGGACAACATTTATTTGTGCTAAGATCTAAGAAAAACCATAAGGAAAAATCAAAAGCAAAGCTTAAACAAGACTAACGATAAAAATTAAAAACCTAAGGATGAACTTGACCCACAACAACTTGTGTGACCCTTAACCACTTCATGTGATAACATTGGCTCCAGAGGGGATGACATGCTCCTTGTGAGCTGCCAAGAATAAGTAGCTTCAATGTCTTATCCTAGGGCTATGGGGTCATTTATTCATACAGAAAGAAAAATAAAGAGTGATATTTACGATGGATGGGAAAACCACTCATCGCTCAAGAAAAATACTTCTTCAGAAAGTTCCCATTAACAGGGCCACCAAAAACTTCAGAATCCTCCAAGTTCTGCAATTTATAAGTATTATTTTGAAAAACCTCAGAAATCTTGAAAGGACCAACCCACAAGGCTTTGAATTTACCATGCTTGCCTTTGTCTTGCTTGGGTGCATCCCACTTGAGCACCAAATATCCCAGCTGGAAATATTCTTTGCTTGCCTTCGTATCGAAGGCTTGCTTGATCTTTTGTTGATGGTTATGTGCTTTATCAAGGAGTTGCTCTCTCGTCTATTGTACTTCTACTAGTTGTTGTATCCTTCTGACCATATCATCTGGTTCTCCTTATTGATCCTGAAGGAACTTTGCCACAGGTAAGCCAAGCTGAGTAGGAAAAATAGCTTCAATCCCATATACAAGCTGAAAGGGGGAAATACCAAGTGATCTCTTTGTCGTAACTCTATAAGCCGACAAGGTAAATTTCATCTTTGAGTCCCATGCTTTCTTGTTGTCCTCCAGTAACTTCTTGATGATATTTACAAGGATCTTGTTAGAAGAATTTGCTAAACCATTGCCTTGGGGATAATAAGGAGTAGAATGGATTAATGAAATCCCATACTTCTCACAAAACTTCACCAATGCT
>JASDQU011443909.1:0-14288 GCA_032191745.1 Picea mariana
ACTTTCTAGTGTCCTTCTTTATTTTTTTGCGACCCTTCTTTCCCTGTGGCTTCAAATATTTTTTGGGAGGATGTTTGTTAGGTTCTTATTTATCATACTTTGGTTTTTTCATATTTGCAGACCCAAACTCCCATTTGTTCTAGTTCTTAAATTTCTTCTCAATTTTAACAACATATCGATAAGCAACACCCAGTGATGAGATGTCTAGAAAATCCATTTTAGTTTGGATGTATCTATGTAGAGCCCCACTGTATTTCAGAACCAAATGTCACTTGAAGTCTTTGATACCCAACTTGGTGCACAAGGTATGGAAGGTATTGGCACTAGTAAATTTGGTCATTTTGCAACGGCCATTTCGACACTCTTGCCGCGTTATGTGATGGATATTGCGACAAATCCTGGGCCCCTAAAATGTCACTTCAAGTGTTATGGAAAGTGTGAAGGACCTGGGATAACACCGTAAGAGAAATTACCCAAGGAATTAATCGAAAGATAAATTACCTATGGTGCTCGTCTCATGAGAGATGACCAGTGGTGATCATCACAAGAACGACAACCGAGGAATATCATCGCAAGAGAGACGACCATAGTAGTTCTTGCGATGAACTATTCAAGAATAAGGTATCATCGATGGTAATGATATTTTTTTTCTTTGGAGATGACCCTAGTAGTTCTTGCAATAAATTATCAATACTATCGATGATCCCATTCGTCGCAAGAGAAACAACCTATCCTAGTTTCTACGACGAACAATTCATCGCAAGAGACGAAGTGTCGATAGTTGCAGTGAACTATCAATACTATCAATGATCCTCTTTGTCGCAAGAGAAATGACCTATCTAGTTTTTGCAACAAAAAATTTGTCGCAATAACGACGACGTTGCAACTAACTATTCATACTATCGACGATCCTCTTCGTCGCAAGAGAAACGNCCTAGTTTCTGTGATGAACAATTCATCGCAAGAGAGATGAAATATATCTATTTTAAAAACATAATAATAAATATTAATGCAAGAATGAGGTGTGTGGTTGTTGGTATGGTCATTCTTTGAAAATATTCCATATGATCATCAACTTTGTGCAACTCCAGGAGGTATTATGGGCTGAAATCATTTTGCATAGATAGGATAACATTGGATCTATTCCAACATAGAATATCCAAAAATTGGAAATTACTTCTATAAATATCTCCATTAAAGTCTTATAGAAATGAAGCAAGATTGTGAATAAACTAAATAAGAAACCCCATACATCATATTGGAATTTTTTTTAAATTGAACAACAAGTGAGTAATAAAAATAAAGTCTTGTGAGAGGGCTCCATCTATTGCCATTGAAAAAGTATTTGATTCATGCAAAAGTGTGTTCTTCTTCAATTTTATGCCTGTATAGTTTGATTCCATAGAATTGAATATGAAAACCACTCTGGAAGAAGTAGCACTAAAGCATAATGAAGGTCAAAGTACAATATCTCTACATGATAGCAAAGAAAAATAATTGAAACACACATATTAGGTTTTTGAGATATTTGGAGAAGACACAAATGTCAAGCCATTGAAAATTGTTTATTTAAGAAGGGAGGTAAGGGGATCAAACACAATTACAGTGTTCTATTCAAATTTTCTATTACTTTTATTTTCTTCTTTCTATTACATTTTTTTTGACAATGTTCTTTTCTAGGTATTCTTTTTGCAAATATTTTTATATGGTCAATTTTGAGGCTAGCCTATTACAATGAAAAGCACAAGACACTTGTAAATAGATATCAAAAGTAGACATAGACACAACTTCAATGAATATTTCAATTCAACTAAAGGATGCCAATTAATCAATGTTTGAGAAAAAGAAGACAAAACTGATAGCACCAAGGAAAAAGAAACTTGGCAAAGTGGAAACTAGAGCCATGAAAATTGTCTATGCATATGCCAATGAACATGAAAAACACATAGCCAAATTGTCTATGCACACTAAATTGTCTATGCATATGCCAATGCACATTAAAAACACGTTATGTAAAAAATAATAATACATAATCCATAATCAATCAAACTCGATATACTAGTACTATAAGCTGATACAATGGAATTACTAGTACAGATTCCATGTGATTCTCTTATTCCTTACTAGTCATCGAACTATCATGTTCTTCTACTCGAAAGTGGTATCTATATATCATTCATTTAAAATACTCTATTTCATAATTATGATTATGCTTATATTATGATATCCAAGGGATTACTTATACACAACCACAAAAAACCAAGTTGAAGTATTACATTAGCTGTGTGAATCATATAATATGATGAATTAAAGGGAATCATATATGCTACATACTTGGTTGTGGTTCATTATATAGAATGAATGGCCCCATAGCGGCCCACAAATGATGGTAATGTAAAACTAAATAAATAAAAAGGAACCTTAAGAAGTCATAAAAAGAAGAAAAAAGACAAGACATACCTGATCTTTGATATTCTAATGTGTAGCATTGCATTGATACAACATCTAGAGCATCTGCAAATGCGTGAACTACATACTGTAGTAATTAAAAACATAATTTTATTTATTTATTAGTAAAAACTAAAAAATACTTTTAATACATGTCAATAAATCCTAATAGAAATTAAAACCAACAAGATTGCAAATAGTAAACACCATTGATATTATTTTTTGTAAATTCCATATGAAAGGAGATTAAATAGTGACACACACAAACATGCACACATCTCATATGTGATGGCCTGAATAAGACCCTCTTGGTTTTGAGAATAATTTAATGGAGCCTTATGATCTTGGAGCAAACCTCCCTCGATTTGAATAAAAGGTTCCAATAAATTTTTCTCTACTGAACAGGGCCAACTAGGTGAAGGTGGAAGCTCCTATGGCCCCTCCCCATGCCCTCACATCACTCTCAATTCCCCAATACCCAATCTATATTCTACTAAAAAATATGCATTAAAAATATTGAAAATTGATAAAAAGTTATTGTAAAGCTATAAATGAGGTTTATCATTCAAAGGCATATGTCATAATTTTTTTTTATATAAATGAAATTTATCATTCAAAATATATTAAAAATATATTAGCTATATAATATACATCTATCTATCTTATAAAATTATTATACATCATCAATTTATTTCAGTGTTTTTTTTTGTTTTCTAGTTCTAAAGTAATTCATCCATCTCCATGTCTTTGTTTATTGTGTGCTCTTCAGTAGCTGATGTTGCTTCATTCCTTTCACGCCAAGCATGCCTGGTCTTGTACCCACAACATGGAGACTATTGTGTGGGGCCATCATCTACAAAAACACAAAATATTAAATTTATATGGACAATTTTTAAATATAATTGAAGTAGTTCATTAGTATTAAAAAAAACCTCTGCAATGTAATTATTTACCTAGTCCACTAGTCGGCACCTTTGGAATGGCTACCTTATTCTCCTAGTCTTCAGGTCAAGGAGGCTCAACTATGACATTCTCTACCATTGAAATGACAAAATTTATAAGGACAAAACATACATGTATAAGTAATAAAAATTAGAAGTACAAAATTTATAAGTACGAAATTATTAAGTATATGATTAATATACAACCATTTTACCATCGTGGGCCTCAGTCATAGGAACATCTTGGGGATGCACCCCACTGGGATGGGGATGCTAGGGAGCACCATGATCTTCTGATTGCTCTGTTGTCTAGTACTAATGGTTTTGTTGATAGTGTTTCTCCCCTGATTAAAAAAAAGTAATACATTAAAGTTATGGGTGATATTAAACATTTACGTATTTTATAAGTAATGAAAGGTTAATGTGGACTAATTTTTATTTACCTTATCCTACAAATTGGATCTTGAAGTCTTCCCCATGATTTTCCTACAATCAACCATGGATTTATAGCTATACTTGTAATCAAGTTGGAGGTATTCCTCTATGGTTTCAGTTCTGAAGTCGTCGCCCTGCATTGCATAAGATCACGCTTTTTTAATGTTTTTAGCTACAATTACTTGAAAGTTGTAAAAATATACAAATAATATTCTTAATATGTTTGGGTACTTACGATTCGTCATTGTAACATTGAGTAGCCTCCTTAGCCTAGATTGTGTTGGCCATGTTTGGAAATCCTTTCTTTGGTTTCCTTCGAAGTGTCAGGAAACCTAACATCAAAGTTTTCAAGTATGTTATATACCACACTTTTATTTAGATCTAAATAAAATTAAAGGTATTGAAATCAAAACATTGTAATTTACCCTGGGTTACCAGTTATTTTTTCTCTTGATTTTTTCATTATCTAATCTTTTGCATCATCAATGATCTCCTTCCAATCCCTCTCTGGAATCGAGGGAGGATGCTCATACCTAGGGTTGTCTTCCAAGATTCGTCTATAAACATCCCACGTATATTTTAAATATTCACCCGCAAAGGTGACTGCTTTTTTATTGAACGTATCTACTCCAAAGAGGCCTTCGAGATAATCCATCAGTTCCTTTTTGAGGTTGGAATTTTGACAATTCCACCTCATGTGTAAGTTTTCCCCAAAAATCAACAAGGTCTTGCTCTCAAGGTGCCTATAAAAATGGTCGTTTCCTACACATAAAAAGATATGATCATTAATTTAAAAATAATAATCTAGATTATTTGTGTATGAGATGGACAACATGAAACGGTTAAAATATGAAAAACTACCTGGGTGTCTTATTTTTTTTAATGGAAGTCTGTTATCGTCGACCAAAAAGGTGCACAGAAGGGTCCCTGTGTTGGTCACATGTCTAGCTCCAGGAAATGAAACCATGGCAACCACATCATCAACCTCATCTCTGTCACCACCTCTAGATATTGACCTCTGTGTGGATGCCTGAAGGTGTGTGCCATGGCTCCTATCTAAATTAGGCATGGAAGATGGAGAAGTAAACAATACTCTAAAAATTTTATGACAACCCACATCAGGACTCTGTGGTGTCTCTACAACACCATTACTAACAACGCTAGGCTGAAAAGGCTCCAAAAATATCTTTTTAAAAAATAAAATGTTTTTTCATGAGATAATATAAAAGTTAAAAACACAAACTTTCATAATTGAACATATGAGTACATTAAAAAAAAAACTTTAAATTATGGTTATTACCTTATATGTGTTAATCTATGACACAAGGATATTGATCCTTTCTAGGACATCAGGAGTTTGATCTGGATGGTCTAACAAGCTAGCAAGTTCCTTGTTCGCTTTAACGATCTTTTTTTTTATTAATACCATCGTATCAGGGGATGAATACAAACCCTCCTCATCGGTGGAATCATGATCAACATGGCCTATCGACTACATATAATTTCAACAAAATGAATGTTATTTCAGTTATATAAACAAATGAAATAACTAATCGCCACACAAATAAAATTATATAAACAAATAATAAAATTCATGTAAAATGAAAATTGAATTTGATAATCATTTACATGTTTTGTGACTGGCCCTTTTCCACGACCATCCTGCCACATTATAATATAATTAGAACCCTCAAATATTTAAAAAATTGTTAACAATAACAAAAAAACTTATTTCCACCCAAATAAAATCAACCTCAACAATCAACCTCCCACATTATTATAAAATTGGGACCATGAAATATTTAAAACATTGTTAAAGATAAAAAAAAAATATAATGCAATAAGTAGAGGTTGCTTAAAGAGCTGTTGTATAAGTACCTGCATACCATTAGTCGATTTTTCTATTCAAGTCAAATGGTAATCCACTAATAACTCTTCCGCGGGAAATATCTTTTTTATTGCGCACATGACTACCCGATTCTCTTCGCATCCCTCATATATGCAATTTGGTTGCTTGTTTGTTGTCCTGGGTCATGTGTTGTTTATAAACCTTGTGATATTGCCGAAATATTTAGGCCTTCCATCAATATAGATAGTCCCTCCCTTATTTTTATCGTTGTTTATTAGATGTATATAATTTGTGGCGAGTGCATATCTCCGCATACTTCGCATGTACCTGACCAACCACATCCAATCGTTATAATTGTAACATGGTCTGGCATAGTCCATCAATTCAATTACTGTATTGTACTTTACAGTTATTCCATCCATGGAAAATAGCCCCAAGCCATGTAGGGAGGATGGTGCAATGTGATATGTCCTATTTTTGACAATGAAGTCAGTGTCTAACGAAGGCAATTCCTTAGGTACCCATTGTTTCACTAGATTCTTATACCTGAGTTGAACCTCTATGTCTCCCATGCTCTCATCATCATAAGAGCATTATCCTCCTTCGGCAAGAAAACATTCCATGCGTCTACAAAATTTTCCTCTGACATTTCCACCTTTGGTCTTTGTTTGTGTATCATATCTACTAGATGCAATCACATCTCCCTCTATTTGTCCTAAGCTTCCCTCACTTGAGAAAGAAATATCTTGCAGGTACCTATTTGGTTATACCTTAAGTTGCATGTGCACGTGTTGTTAATGAGTAGTCCATCTTCATCCCAGTTCCAATTTTTTAACTTTTTTTTCTATATTCAAAGTTCTAAATAATTTTTTTATATCTTTAGTTTTGGATGCACAATTAGAGGGTGCAATTACCTAGATTAGTAGGGGAACTCATGGATGTAGATTCCGAACTTAGTGAAGGGTATATATCTCTAGATGGGTGCACCTTAATTCGACTCGCTTATCCATGCAAGCAATATGCACTATGGTTAGATTTCACACTACAATTTTTTTTTCCATGCATTTATATTCATTGTGTTTCTCTTATTACTAGTTTATAAAGGGGAATTAAGGAAAACCACTTTTTGGTTCAAGAGTTGAGTTTTGAGCTATAGCTTTAGCTTTCTATTTTAGATTTAATATAAAATCAATGATGATTTTTTGAGTCTTTATATTAGAATGCTTGTTGTTTGAATTATCAATGGCATGTGTTTGTAGGTTAAAGTAATCTATACCATGAATTTTGATAAGTCTTTCAACTTTAGTGATCTATAGTTTTAGGTTAGTTATTAGAGTGAAAAATCCTCTCAACATGGTCAAATGTTTTATGGTATTAGAGTGCATTTAATGAAACATTATAGGAATTTGTGTATGTATAGTAGGGATGCTACCTATGATAGGGAGATATTGAGAGATTTTAGGGATGCGACGTTAAAGATTTGTTCTTGATTATATCATTGTGGTCTTGTGATAGCTTTCTTTTGGGTTGCTAACATATTTTGTTTAGCAGGTTGTTCCAGGAGCAATGGTATGACTACATTTAGTCTTAGATATGAATGCAAATTTTAAATTTCCCTCTAACTTCATCCCATGGAAGTGTTAAGAATAGATGATGTTGGAATACCATGATCTTTGGTATTCTATGGAGATGGTAGAGACTACCAATAATGTGTTGTTAGTAGAACATAAAAATAATATGGCCAAGAATTAGGGGTAACACTCCTAATTCTAGGGATTCAAACAAAACTTTTCATTAAAACTATGAATTTTGTAGATGCATTGTAGAGTAAAATGTCATCGCCTTTCCATATGGAACAAAATGGACCGTGAAGAATGACCATTTGTACTAGATATGATTACTCAAGTTGAGGAAATGCTCATAGAAAGAGTGAATCCAATAATGAAAGTAACCCACACAAGTGGTGGACAATACAAATATAGTATTCACACTATCAATTTCCCATAGGACATGAGTACAATTTTCAATCACCCACCTCACCAAATTGAGGACTTGGACACCTTTTTTGTGAGAAGGAACAACTCTTACCAAATATATTATGATTTTTGTGTTAGCATATATCGTGTTATGGTAAGTTTGAAGTATAATTTAGAACAACATTCTTATTATAAGGATGTCCAACTAACCTAACCACAATTTCTTATTTTCCTATTGAACTTACAAACATACCTCCCATGATTCACCTTGTCAAAATTAATATTCAAGAACCACAAAATAGCCACATAGAACTTCATGAGGGATACAATGCCTCTACTAACTCACAAGACTAGAAACCATTATATTTTGCAGACATGCTCCCAAATTCATTTAGAGAGGTAGAAGAAATAAGGATCTACTTGCAATATATAGATTACATATCCACTAATTCCATTGATTGACCACTTGTTGGTTTGTCACCTATATTCAATGAATACAACACAAAGAGAATATTTTCTATGGTCTTATAATGCAATATTTGGAATAAATTGATATATTTAGATCCTAATTAGTTATTTAGAAATCATTCAAGAAGGCCATTTCTAGAAAATATGTATGCAACCTTCAAGTTGTGGCCAAAGCAGATATTCTTATATAGGAAAAAACTTATATAGGGGTTCTTTTTGGATTTGGGATGTACTAATATTGTTGTACAAACATCTTGATTCATAATTCGATATATCATGCATTTTCAAAAATTAAAGTTTAAATTTTTGGTTAGAGTAAAAATCTTGGATCCTTGCCTTGGATGCCCTTTTCTCCACCATTACTTAATGACTTCATTGATATTTGGATGTGATATCCACATATTTTCAAACTTAAAGAGGTCGTTTTTAACCCATTTTGAGTAGTACATAATGATTTCAAGAATTCTTCATATTCTATCTTTTCTTTTTGAGGTTGCTCGAGGTGGTTCTGGGCTCCAATTCCTTTTGTCTAGCTTTCCAGCCATGGGAAAATAGTGTAGAATGTGAGGTTGCAGAGTAGGTATCTTCTACCACCTTCTTACAGTGCATTAAACTCTTTATCATGAATTTAAGCTCTACTTTATGAAATATTAGCATGAGTGCATCATTGAGACCACTTTGAGATCAAATGCTAATAGAATATCCAAACAACCGACCTAAAAAATCACCAAACAATAGGGGATCGATTTTTTTTTTCCCTCCAAGCTTATAGTTGATATGGTGGAATTGATAACAGATTTAGTGCCTCTAGATTGAGAGAGAGAAACATATGTTAGCCTATAGTCTAGAGTGTTATGAGCCAAGGGAATTTTATGAGTGAAAAGAAGAGGAAAATTGTGAACGGTTACATTGGGCCTCTCTTTCCAACCACTGAGCATGAAATTATTGAATCCGATAGGATAACTAGGTAGGTGGAGTTATGTCAATATTCACAAGTGAAAGTAGGAGAATCGAATGCAACCAAAGAGCAGGGATGATTTTAGGGGCTAAATTTCGCTCATGGGCTAATTTTCCATGGTTTTTCCCAAAAGAATATTCGCTATTCTAAAAATTATTCGCCCAAATTATATTGGATAAAATTGTTTTATCTTAAAAATCACCAAAATTTTATACATATGTAAAATCCTTAGAAACTTGAATATTTTTACAAAAATGTCACCAAACATTCTATAGTTGGCATATGAAGGATTAGTAAGATTCGCCAATGTTTCTACATTTTAAAATAAATTTCCATCCTTAAAATCATCCTTGCCAAAGAGAAACCCAATCTTGCAATAGCATAGTGACAACTGAAAAATTACACTATAGAGAGAGAAAAATACCCAACCACAAATTCTCCACATAAGAGATGCACAAATTCTCATAAAATAATGAAATTTGATGAAGGAGCATTGCCAATAAAGCGCGAGTGGAGGAAAACTGGATATGTCAGTGCGCATTTTGAAGACATTTTTGAATTTCAAAAGGAAGAATCGTTTATGTAACAGATGGAAGGATGTATTTTCTTTTAATGTTTTGGGGATTGTAATATAGATCTTGAGAGTTTTCTCTCATCTATCGGTTGTGGGCATTTATTGTAATAAATGTAAAGTAGATGGTAGTCTTTAATTCGATAACATAGCTTAGAATAGTAAGAGGGAAAACTCAAGAAGACTTTATCGTATGCAGGATATTATCATTCTCATTGTAATTTGTTGTAGAAAAAGAGAGCATAGGAGAGCAGAGAAGAACAAAGATTGTAGAAGTTGTATGAGCAGATAGTTGTTTTATTGAGACCATGTACATAAGTACTTGAATTAATATAAGAAGGCTTTGATCCAATTTCATGGTGTACTATGGTTGTTGTGTGTATCTATTGAATGGTATGTTTTCATTTTTCTTATATTCTCTGTTATGCATTTGTTTCAATGATGTGTGTGTATGTGATTTCATTTTGAATATATGGAGTTTGTGAGAAGAGTATAAGTTTCAATTGTTTCTCTTCCTGAGAATTCCTGCAAGGAGTGCAACGAAAGTCCGCAAGGAGTGCATTGACAGGTTTCTAAGGTTTAGCCCAGAAATCTCAGGAGTAATATTGTTGATCTTATTTCTGTAGAGTGCAAGTATAGCACAGAGTCGTGCAAGGTGTGCGCAGGTTGAGGAGAGTCTTAGAGTTGTCCAACCCAAGGAAGTGGTTGAAGAAATTCTGTCGCAATTAGTGTGCAAATTTGGAGTGGTCAAATAACTAGAGGTTACTGTGAAATCCGCAAGGTGTGTGTGAAAGATTCCTAAAAATCTCGGAGTTCACAGTGAGAATTCAAGCTCAGGAAGGATAGAGGCTTGGAAGATTTCATAGGAAGTACGAGGGTCAAAATCATCTCGTGGAAACAAGCTCAAAATGGTTGACACTGAGTTATTTGGCTAGAAGCCATTTAGAGCCCAGACAGACGGTAGAAAATCCTCGAAAGGAGAAGTGTCGATATCTGTGGGTCATTGGATCGAATAAATATATGAGGAGGATAAGGGTCGAGAGTCATTCAACACTCGAAATATTAGGAGAGATAGTAAGGAGTCGATCTAAGGGAAGATTGAACCGTTGATTCCTTTCATGGGAAGGATAAATCAAGAATCAAGAGCCAGAAGGAATAATGAATCACGAGAGTCTTGGACCGTTGATCTGAGGTACGTGAAGTCGAGATTTTGGACCTCGAGCGAAGGGAGGAGAGATACTTCACGATTTCCCAATATGTGAAGTCCCGTAGCACTAAGAAGCTGGGCCCCAGGACATAGCTAGAGGTCACATCATTGGAGAATAGGGTAAAGAGATAGCACTCACTAGACTCCTAATTTAGAGTTCGGCAGTCGAGATAGTTAGGGTGACTAAGAATAGAATACCCAAGGTCGCGAAGTGTGAAACACCTTTTGATTAGGCTTGTGGTCACCTCCGGTGGTCTTGTGATGGGAGCTTGTGCCTAGTTCTTGTTCGTACGGATGAAGTTTGTAAAAGGGACCTGTGGTTTTTATGTGTTGAAGGTTCTAGTGGGGACCAAGGAGCCATTTTGGCTCAGAGGAGTTCAAATATCCATAGACCGGGAGGTCAGAAGACCCTGCCGAGGTAGGGGTTCTTTGTCAAAATTCCAATCACAAAAGAATGTCAAAGATATAGGTTCCTTTAGGCATAAATAAATTTAGAGAGATCAAGAATATCACAAGATGATGATGTACAAATGAGAGTTGTGGTGTATTTATACACAAATAAAGTAGGTTTCTACCCCTATGAGGGGTTGATGAGACTACATGTACAAGTTTGACTAGGTTGGCCTTAACCAATCCATAGTATTAGAATAAATGATAATAATTGATCAAAGGATGGTCTTGGCCATGATCACAAAGACATTAATGATACATATGAGTGTGTCATGGCTACATGTGAATATTACACCCATAATTCTAACACCTCTTCCTATTTTGAACTGGGGCCATAGAGGGGAATCATTATATCACAAGATTTGTATTCCCTCCTCAATGTAGAACGAGGGTATCACCCCCCTAAACTCCACATGGCTCACTCAAAAATCCATCATATTCCTCAAAAATATAAATCATGCTCCAAAGTGACTTTAGGGAAATATCTTGGTATTTTGTAGGAATTTCACCACCTGAGTAATAATAGTTTGAGGTGGAGCTGAAAAAGTCCCTTGATAATGCTTAGGACCAACAAGAAACTTGGTTGCATAAACAATGGTTGAGATAGCCCACTTAGGTAGAGGATTTGGGTGATAAAGAGGGAGAGTAAATATTATATGGGCCTCCCAAGAAGTCGTCATCATCATCACCATCATGGTCATCATCATTGATTTTCTCATTGGATGGAGGATTGAAAGGAGCATTCTAGGAATTAGCCCTAGTTATCTGTCCAGACACTATAGATGGAGTGCTCGAAGGAGCTTGCTAAGAATTAGAAAAATCACACTATGAAGGTAAGATATCCATCAACACATGGAAGGGATCATACAAAGGAAGACATGCATCATAATATGAGGAGGCACAATCCATGAAAGCACATCGAGAATAATTTTAAAGGAGTATTGGGAGAGATCCTAGTAGACTGTGAGTAGGAAATCATCAAAGGGTGCCTCTCTATATTAACCCACCCTATGAGTGGTGGGATCATAAAGGAAATAACCCTAAAAATTCTTGTTTCAGTGAATCATAGCACTGTAGTATGAGTTTGGAGATGTTGATGCATTTCACCTTCATTAGGAGCATCAGTCCATGCACTAGATCCAAAAGTTATGAAATTTGAAATAGAAGGTTTGTTTCCATACAATTTTTCACATGGAGTTATACATGTGACAACATGAGTAGGTGTTTTATTGATGATATGAACTATGCAAACAATTCCCTCTCCCTAGAATGCAAGATTGATTTTCTTGGAGTGAAGCATACAATGAGCCATCTCCATAATAGCCTTGTTCTTATGTTCTATTAAATTTTGTTGTGGAGTGTAAAGAATAGTTATTTGGTAAGATATGCCTTGATTTATGAGAAATGAGTGGAAAGAATTGTTAATATATTCACTTCCACCATCAATCCTGAGACAATAGATCTTCTAGATGCTTTGATTTTCCAAAAGAGTTAGAGTTCCATAAAATATCCAAACACCTCATATTTATATTTAATGGTGTATACCCAAAGAAAGTAGGAAAATTCATCAATGAAGGTGAGAAAATACGTGCCTCCTCCATTATAAGGTGTAGCCACAGGCCCATGAATATCACTATGAATCAACACAATGGGTCGAGAAGATTTCCTCACTTTGTTTTTAGGAAAAGACTCTTGATTATTCTTCCTCAATACACACCCATCACAAACACCAATGGATGGTTCAATCCATGGAATTTCATCAACCATATGTAGTCAACTCATGTTTCAAAAAGATCTGTATTTGGTGGGATTGACATGTTAATTCCATAGCATGCTGGTGTCATTGACATTGGCTACCACAACAAAACACTCCTTTCTCTTTGAGGAAATATTATTTTCCACTATGCACATATGACAAAATTAATAACAATATCCTAAGGCAACCACCTCGAAACTATCAAGCATGTCCTTTAAAACACATTTATCTAGCTAGTATTCCACCATTTTATTGGTGTGTGTAATGTGGTAGATAGAAATAGGGTTTGTTCCAACACCTAGAACATGAAGAACATCTCTAAATTGTGATGTATCAATGATGACATCACCACAACTACAACTTGTAAGGTTGAATTGTCAACAATAACTAATTTCTCTCCATTGTGTTGTTGTCTATAAGTAGAGAGAATGTGTTCAAGTTTGGTCATATGTTAGTTAGTTGGATAATCAATAATCTACCCTTTTTGAGAAGAGGAGGACCAATATGTAGTATGCACAGTTAGATGTGCATTATGAAAAGACCCAACTTTTTCATTGAAAATCTTCCCAACACATATTGTAGATCTTGAAAGATCTTTGATTTTTTTATGACAGGAAAGGAATGACTTAAAGATATTACCTTCCTTATGACAATAGTTGCATATGAATCTCATCTACTTGCAGGATTTTGAATGTTCCCCTTTATTCTGATCATACTCACATTTAGAAGGGATTGAGATAGTCTTTCAATGGGATTGAACTTAGGGGGTATTTCACCCATATTCTTCAACGTTGGGTAAGATGATAAAAAACCTCCTTGAGAGGAGTTGTAGCACCCTAAACAAATTAAGGGATACTATAAAATATAATAGAAAAGGTCTTGAATGTTGAAGATATATTATTCTAAGAAATACTTGCATATTTTGAATCCAATTCTACCTTTCCTCCTAAAGTTATGATTTTAGCCTTTATATTTTTAGCCTTTGCAATGTACTCCTCAACAATGTCGAAGTCACCCATCATGAGATTTGAATGTTTAGTTTCTAGTTAGTTGACTTGAGTGGTATTCACTGTTCCAAATATATTATTAACCATGTCCCAGATTTCATTTCCACCTTTGTTTTCCTTGGTATGATGAACTAGATCTTTCTTGACATGTAGAGTGATAATCCCAAGATCTTTGTCCTTCTTTAAACATACGAGGATATAACTGTTGTTGTTGACAACAAG
>JASDQU011443910.1:0-23230 GCA_032191745.1 Picea mariana
AATCTATCGGCATGCCATCTACATCCAACCCCTTCACATTCTTCAGTGGGTTTGGGAGTAATCCTTTTCCCTCGTCAAGGATGCCACTAAGGGGAAACCCTTTCCAATCATCTTGGAATCCCTCATTTGGATCTATCCCAATGCACGAAGTATCGAATGAGAGCCACCTTTCTCATTTCAACAACCATTTTGGAGGGGGATTACCTCCTTACATTCGGGTATTTCAATCTTCTTATCAAAATCCTGGATTTTAGGCAAACTCTTCCTAGCAACTTGATGCCAGTAACAATTTAGGTTCTTTGTTTCTTTACTCCAACCAACTCGGGAGTATCCCCTATGGAAGTAGGAGTACAATGCAATAACCAAGGCTCCCATTCTTGGTGATTCAGGAGGATCTAAGGAACACTCACAGATATCCAGGAGGATCCAAAACGCTCATAGAAGTCCGATGGGATCCATAAAAGCTCAAAATTTTACCATCTCAAATTGTCTTAAAAGTGGAATCAATGCATAGAGCTCATCATCAAATTTCCATTGATGCAAACGACGCATCAAACATAGCTCGTATGCAAAAGTTATGGTTGGTCAAAGTTTGGTCAAACTAGGAAAAATAGGGGTGCCATGTGGCACAACCAAAGGGTGACATGTGTCATGATGACGTGAAACCTAATTTTCAATTGAATAGGCAAGGCACAAATCTAGGTGGCCCAATCACATGATGACAAGTGGCATACAAATGGTCTAATGGTTGAATGACACATGGCACAAGTTCAACCAATGAGAGGTTTCCACGTGGCAACCCCTCATTGACCAGTAATGTTATGGTTATATAAAATATTTTTTTAGTCAACAAGGTTCGACCCCATGACCTCCATAGTATTCACGCCATAACAAAGCTCCCACAACCATTGCACCTTGAGTTGGTTCTCAACACAATAGTGGCACATATTATATTTGAAGTTATACAAAGGTCCATATGAGTGGCCAAAGGGCCGAGGGCCTAAGCCCTTGACCCTTGGCCCTTGATCATGTATACAACCACATGTAACGACATCCTATCGCGAGGAGCTTAATAAATATTCACATGGGAGTTAGTATAACCATATATCATATGGTTTTAACAATATATATCCACTCCAAAAATAGAGCGAGAATTTGTTTCATATATATATATATATATATATATATATTGTTATAACAAAAATGTTGTGAAATATGGAGGTCAGTGGGAATGGAACCCCAGAACTGCCAACTATAGCAACAACTTAAACCACTTCCGCTAGCCAACTTTCCACTATTTGTGGTTAGTTATAACTATGCAACGAAATGTAATTAAAGCATGCCATAAATTTTGAGCTTTGGTTAATGGGTGCACCCTATTTAATGGGCACACAACCCAATGTTGTGGACACACATTTCAATGTGGGCACACATCTCGAGACACAATTCAATGTAGTTTTTTTCCTCGTAATGTGTGCCGAAGGTACATGGCATATGAGGTAACAGTATAAAACATGTCGAGGGGTACCGTGATGAAATTTCATGTATTTTATATCAATTTTGCATGATTTTTCACCAAGATTTCAACAGTGCACTTTGTTTTTTCATTTGAGTAGTGAATTTTTAGAGCATATTTAAAATTGTGTTTTTGTAAGCCTATATTGTAATGTAATTTGGAATTTTGAGATGATGAAGAACAGTCGTGCTATTTAAAAGGATAAGTAAGACATCTACATGTGATTTTGCAAATAGTCAGGCGATCTTCATTTATATTCCCGAATCTGGTTAGATGTTTAGTATCGGCATATGAACTAATTAGAATCTAAGGATTCTTTGGGTTGAATTTATATCAAAGTTTGTTGATATTTAAGGATTAATTTGGTATCAAAACTCATGTGGTAATTTCAGATCACCTGAAAATTCTTAATTTTCTAGATCTTTCAAAGTTGATGAATGACCTAGTGTGTCATGATCCTAATTTTCCATTGGTACCAACCAAAATTCCTTCAAATATTCCCAAATTCAAAGGCAAAGCTGGTGAAGATCCCGGTGATCATGTCACGACTTTCCACCTGTGGTGTTCATATAACTCGTTGAATGATGATTCTATTTGATTATGTCTCTTTCAACGTACTCTCACTGGATTCATTGCTAAGTGGTATATTGAATTGAAGGCAGTATCCTATCCTACATTTCACAACTTGACATTAGTATTTCTCAATCAATTTCAACTCCCAATTCACTACGATGTTGGCACTGATCTGTTGTCGATTTTTTGGAAGAATAAGACCACTCATATATCTAACCATATTCACTAGTGGCGAAGGAGAAAGAGAATGATTAAGTCATCCATACCTCTGGAGTTCCTCTTGGAGAGGTTTTTGAATTCGTTGTTTCCCTATATCTCCAAGGATGTTTCCAGTTCTAGAGTAACTACTGCTATGGGGAAAATCCCCCTAAACTAGGTCTAGCGACTAGGCATAGCCTTGACACCCTAAAATACAGAAAAGGTTCTATTCTACCCCAAACCAAACAAAACCTTGCGATAATTAGGGGAAGAGAAGGAATATATAAATGTGTACCTTAATTCCTTACGATCGATGTCAATCCCTTTTGATTGTTGTATGTTCCATGATTGTAGGTCTCCTCCCAAAGATTTCCTAAGACAATGTTACAGAACAAACTAGGACAACGTATGCTTAATTATCAAGATTATCTAAAGAGTTAGTTATTCATGAAAATATTCATAAACATAAACACATAGACATAAATATCTGGGACAAGAATGTTTCTCTTTTATTAATAACAAAATTGGAAGTTACAACCTAAATTTTGTTGGAATTACTCCACGAACCTCACCTGGGTTCCTCTACTTTGTCTCCAAGTTCACTATTCCCAATACAATCCTCACCACCAACAAGCCAATACAAGGGAAAGGGATGGATGGTATAAGGAGGGTGGATGGAAGGGAATGCCGAGGAGGAAACTCAAAGTAGAATGAAAAAATCTTGGAATACAAGAGAGAAAATTTAGCAGAGTTCTCTTGCCTCTAGTTTGATATATCCAAATGACCCCCCTAGGGCCCTATTTATATGAGAAAATGATGGTTAATTCGTTTCCAGAAGGGATACAGGAGGTAATATGGTTGCAAAACCTAAGATAGTCTGCATACTCCATTGGAAAGCGTGTATTTTATATTTTTTTGTTACTTTTTAGAGTACATGTGTGATTTTAGTAGTGGAGCAAAAGTATGTATGCGGGATTTCAGGTATGCAACTAGTGTATGTACGTTCTCTGCGTATGAAAAAAGTTATGTATACCATACAAAAATTTATTTTTTGAGAAGAAATCCACCAAAAAGTGTTGGCAGATGTATGAATGAGTAGGCCAACATTCAAGATGCATGGAAGTGGCATTTTGAGTTATAATAGATGCCCCCTAATGTGTGAGGTCACAGGAGCAACTGATGGCCAAAATAGATTACAAAATATTTAATAAAGTGGGAAAGCACCGAAGTCAAGTAAACCCAAGTGAGTATCTGTGAGTGTGTCATCTACAATAAGATAATAATAATCATCGAGGCGGGCATTCCCATGATCGAGATAAACTAAGCATGGCTTCCAATCAAGTACACTGCAGATCCATGTCATATATAGTAATCATGGTTACATGACCAATGCATATTCCAATATAAAGTGTAGCCGTGAACAATACACAATGGATCTATATCTCAAAATCATCAAAATATATACAATGTCATAAGAATATTTAGGAGGCATCAATGCTTGTGGTTGGAGATGATAGATTCATAACTCGAGCAATAGCTTCAAGATCTTCAAAAATCAGATAGGAGTATAATATGAGTATAAGTCTCACTACTTTGAGGTCTTCTACTTGTTATCATGGAAATATTGGAGGACCTCGATCATCAGGCACATAACTTCATTGATTTTGAATGTGAGCTTGACAAGACTCTGGGATGGACGACTCATGCAGGTCAAGAGACTTATCACAAAATGGCCAAATCGGTTGCAATACCACCCTTGGACAAGAGAACAACAAATGAAAAGACGCAGGAAACATATTATTGACATAAGTTTGTGGCACAGAAGGCACCACAAACTCTCCATGTGTTTGTAAGAGTAACCAAACAGAGGAAGACAAAATTCTATGTGATGAGAACAACTTCCTAAGGCCATACTAGATCCCAATGCTTGAAGAACAAATGGAAGGATGTGCTCTGTCCAAGAGTGAATAGATTTTTTCCAACAAAAGAGAATGTTTCCCCATCCCCTCTTTTTGGAATATTTGATTATTTTGTCTTTTTCATGTATTTAATGATCTTGAAAAATAATAAAAGAATGCTATGTTAAAAATGAGGAACGAGTATCGTGGGAAAGAAAACTCGTTACAAGCGCATGGAACATATTGATGCTTAGTGCAAGGAGACATGTGTAGGATAATGACACTCGGGAAAATTCCTCCATGGGTCAAGGTGCCAAATCGCAAGGGAAAAAATGCTACAAGGCTTGCACCTGAGAAATAATCTAAAGGTTCAGTAATAGCAACATGAAGCCGACATTAGGACAAAGATGCAAGGATGAGACATACAATGTGATTACATCATGACACAACAAGAATCGTTCCATGTAAAATTTAACGATCCCAGAGAAGGTCAGCTCGATGGTTTTTCACTTTTAGAGAGTTTGAAAAACACTAAAAGAAGACTCCACGATGAATTTTTCCTTAAGTTTAGTCTCCAAGGCCCGAAAAAGAATAAAATCATACCAAGGATAACTCTTCTGGTCACTAGGGCCAAAGTGTTCATTTTTCGTACTTATTCCAGTCGATCCGGAAAAGGGTTAAACTTATACCAAAAGGACATATCTTTAAAACCATTGTAACGAGTGTGAGAGAGACAAGATCACTCAACTATATTTTTAATTTTAAGGAGTCTGAAAAGAGATTAACTATGGACTCATCTCCTTTTTCGTAATTTAGTCCCCTGAGCCCAAAAAAGTATAAAACACAACTCAGGAGAACTCTCCCGACGAGACATGTCTCCCGAGGAATACCTTTTTCCCGAGTAATCTATTGGCCAGAAAAGGGGTAAACTTATGCTAAATGGATATTCATTCTGAACCAATTAACGAGTGTGAAAGGAACAAGGTCACTCGGTGATATTTTATTGTTTAGGGATTCTAAAAATGGCTTAAAGAAGATTCCAAAGGGTTTCTTTTTTCGTAAATAATCTCCAATGCCCAAAAAAGAGATAAACCAAAACCAGGGAGAATGGCCCTTTTTCACAAATTTAGTCCCTTGGGCTCGAAAGAGGATTAAACTTGTACCTAAGAAAACTCTCTTAGTGAATCGTAGCTCCTATGGCATACTTTTTTTGTAAAAATAACCATCCAAACCGAAAAAGGGGTAAACTATCACCAGACAGATGTGCCTTCAAATTTCATTTTGACGAGCGTGAAGGGAAACAAGATCACTTGACAATATTTTCAGTTTTAGAGAGTCTGGAAATGGATTAAAGAAGACTCTAGGGGGGTTCCTTTTATTAAGTAATTTGAACAAGGATGAAAAGGATAAATAATTCTTGTTAGATGTCACTTTCATAGTTTAAATGAGCTTGAAAGGAAACAAACCATGCTGTAGGGGAGTCCCTCGGGTATAGGCCAGAGAAAAATGAAGAAGAAGTATGAAGCTTCAACACAAAGTGATGGCGGGACTAAAAAAGACTCTTGTTTCTATGAAGTACTTTGACATAGAAATCAAATGGAAAACAAGGCTCTAACTAGTATTCACATGGAAGGAAGGCTCTACCACATAAAGTACGACACACTAATCAACATGGAAGTTTAGTGTCTCAATTCAATGGGGTCGATCCTAAGGCCAAATGAACTAGGAAACAGATAATGAAAAAATGCAAGTACAAAAAATTCTAACCTATATGCTAGTTTCGAGTTCAATACCTGTCAGAATGGACCGATATGATGAACAAATGTCAAATAAAAAATGTCTCCAAATTCCTGCATAAAAGGCCAATAACACTCATCCAGAAGTTAATAAATCCAATATAGATAGAAAAAATTAGAAAATAACGAGTGCTACTGAATACAAAACTTGAAAACAAAAAGCTTGGACTATACAATAGGGTAAAAGGCACCGCACAACCTTATGGATCATGCATAGTATTGGTTCAAGTAGCGCCCACTTCTAGGATATGACCAAGTGTCTCTTCGATAGTCAACTTGGAAAGTCTCCCAACATGAAAGAAAACACAAACCACGGTGTAGGTCTTCCCACGATATATAATCTATAGTCATGGATTCAAGGATAACTTCATCCGAAGGCATTTCAATATCTAAGAAATCACGCAAACGAGGAGGGTCGACAGTCCCAAAGGGAGAAGCAAACTGACCATATTTCATACGATGATGGAGGTTTTGGCCAGGACTGGCAAAGTCTATCAGTGAAGAACCACATGCACAAGGAATTGAGGATCTACAAACAACGAGATCAGACTAAAAAGGAAACTCAATATCACTCGGACCAATAGGGGGGAGAAAGGGCTCCCATGCCCCCAACTGATCAATTGTTGAGACCATATATCAAGAAGGCAAACATGATTTCACAGGTTCCTTCTCAGAAGCAATTGAACATTGAGGATAAGACACCACATAATTTACTTGTGGTGGTGTAGAGTCTACACAAATACTAGGAAAATATAAAGGGGTGACTTGAACTAACACCAAATTAGGATGGTGATTATCATATGCGAGTTGGTCGATAGTGATAATGCTTCCATTGTGAGGTAAATGTATCACCCGGAAGAGCGTAGACACAACAACATTCATAGCATATACATAATCACGCCCAAGAAGCATATTGAAATATAATGGGCCTTGCACCACTATAACATCGACAAGGATAGTATTCCCACCTAACGAGATAGGAAACTAAGGAAGAATCTGTTATAACCCTAATTTGCACTAGATATGCTTACCTGGCATTAGGCCATCTTAGATTCCTTCTTTGCCAAAACACTGCTGAACAACTCTTCTTAAAAACACCTTTTATAAAGGCCCATGTGCCATGCTCAATACTTGATAAAACTAGATAGAGAGTTGGACCACATGCTGATGGTATTGTTGGTTCAGCACAAACAAAGCTCGTTGAGAAACTTACGAAGCAATTGCAGCAATTGTCTATACAACATGCAATGACCAGCCAAACTACTATTTTGGCTGCTCCCCCTACTAAAAATTCGGATGTACACACAATGCAATTGACAAATCCAAAGGCCACCCAACATCCTGAAGGAAAGAAAAAACAACGAAAGAAGGGTAAGGGGGATAAGAAACCCACTAATAATGTTGGCAAGGGAATCACTGAGAAATGGAAGGCCAGGTATCCATGCAACCTGTGCGTGGAATACCACCCGACCCACTAATGTACTCGGCTTGTAGAGGCCCAAAAGTTTGTGACACAACAACAACCTGTTGTGTTAACCAATCCATTTCAGCATGGGCAAAACCTAACCCAAGCCTCTACAAGCGCAGAAGGGGGTTGTCAAGGACCCTCTTCGTCTTCAAGCAATCCCGCATCCATGAATGTGTATATGATGAAGGGTGATGCTTTTATATCGACTAGAGCACATGACTATAGTAAACCAAGTACTTCTGAGAAGGGAAAACAAGCCGAACTCCCATCTCTTCCTCTACAGATTGAGAAGACTTTGGGCGAAACAACCCAAAAGGCGCGTTCATAAAAGCTTCTCACAAACCAAAAGCAAGGGCCGCCCAAAACTATTATGTGGTGGAGGATTTGTCTCAAATCCCTTGTGCGATGTTCACTTTGGAGGTCCTCCAAAGATGCCCTTCCCAGAGGAAAGCTTTGTTAACCGCTTTAGGGTCTACCAAGACTTGTAATCTGGGTACCATCATGCTGGATACAACCGACTTAAAACCTTGTCTGCCTTACCATGTAGCGTTTCAGATAATAGTGGCTCACCCCATGAAAACTTTTACTTGAAATATTTTTCGCATGGTGGTTGATGAGGGTGCCTCGACATGCGTTATGTCGTTGGCATGTTGGAAGGCCATTGGCTAGCCCGTTTTGTCTCCATCACCTACTCTTCTCACTGCTTTCGACGATCATTCATTCCGACCACATGGTATCATTCCCTCTTTCCCAGTGTAGTTAGGAGGGAAGACTGTGTGCGTCGAGGTAGAAGTAGTCGACGCATCCCTCAACTACAATCTCTTGTTAGGAAAGAGTTTGACTTATGTCATGCAAGCAGTGGTTGCTACAATTTTTTGGGTCTTGTTGTTTCCACATGAGGATCAGATTGTGACCATTGATCGATTGTCTTTCTCCAGACCTGACCCATCATTGGGGGTATCCGCGGTCCCGATGATTGATAATCCTCAACCATGCATAGTCAACGTAGGGGTTGGTTTGTGCCCATATTTGATGGGTACCTTCAATTACCTGCCCCCTCAAGGCGATGTCAAGTTCATATCCGACCACCATAAGGTTGAGATTTTCCAAGTTTCGTCATTTTGCATGACTTACTTCAACGATCCGTGGATACTTCCTTCCCCATCGGCCATGATGGATGGGACAGGGCACCTGGGCATGTCCATGCCCTTGTCCGCAGTTGAAGTATCATACTCTTTAGTCTAGCAAGCTTCAACCAACACAGATCCAACTCCTGCACAAGAGTTAGATCCGCTTCTAGAGCCTATTTGGGATAAAGGTTCTCTCGCTGACACCGATTCGTTAGAATTATTTTTTCCATCCGACGAAGTAGTAATTGAAGCAATGACTAGTCCGGACAAACCCTGGGATGATCTTCATCATAGATCATACTTCCTCCCAAAGTTAAGCAGAATCGAAGCCGTAGAATTCACCTTGACTATGACTGGAGATAGTTCTTGTCCTATTAATCCCTTAGCTACACACGAGGTCTATGCTGAGGGTAATATGGCAACCATCGATGAAACCATAACAATCAATATCTACAGAACCCCTGGCGTCATGGAGAATGTTTTCGTCGGAGCTAACTACTCCCCTGGAGAGCTTCAAATCTACACAGATCTATTTAAAGAATTCCGCGACGTTTTTGCCTGGTCTTACGAGGAAATGCCAGGCATCAATCCAAAAATAGTCGAACATGAAATCACAACTTATCTAGATTCCAAGCCTGTTCGATAGAAGCTTCGTCCAATTAATCCTAGAAAAGCAACAACCATTAAGGTTGAAGTTGAGAAATTGCTAAAATCTGGTTTTATCTATCCTATACATTTGACCCAATGGGTGTCAAATCCTGTGCCGGTCAATAAAAAACAAGGCACGATTCATGTGTGTACATACTTCCATGATTTGAACAGGGCCTGTCCAAAAGATAATTTTCCTACACCATTCATCGACCAGATAATTGATGAATGTGCGGGTTGCGAGGCCTTATCTTTCATGGACGGTTTTTCAGGATATAATCAAATACAAATCAAACCCGAAGACTAGCACAAAATGACATTCATTTGTCCATGGGGTACATTCGTGTATCGTAAGATGCCCTTTGGTCTTAAAAATGTTGGAGTGACCTTTCAGCGAGCCATGTCTTTTGCTTTCCACGACCTGAAGCATATAGTCGAGGCCTATTTAGATGATTTAGCATCTCAATCTTATAAGAGAACAGATCATCCCACACACCTCCAACTTATCTTTGAGAATTGTCGCTACTTCCGGATTCGCTTGAATCCAAACAAGTGCAGCTTTTGCGTAACATTAGGATGTTTTTTAGGTTTCATAGTGTCAACAACAGGGATCATGGTCGATCCTATCAAGGTTGAGGCAATAATTCAGTTGCCTCCCCCACGCACAATCCTTCAACTTCAGAGTCTACAGGGCAAGGCAAATTTTTTAAGATGTTTCATCGCCAACTATGCCAAGATCACAAAGGGATTTATGCGCTTACTGAAGAAAGACGTTCCCTTTCATTGGGACGATGCCGCTCAATGCTATTTTGACGCATTGAAACATGCCCTCACAACTGCCCTTCTACTTCGGCCACCTAACTATAACAAAGATTTCTTATTATACCTGGTTGCAACAGAGTCAACCATCGACATGGTCTTAGTTCAGGAATATGACTTGTTCTCAGAATATGTGATTTATTACCTGAGCCAAGGCCTCGTAGGACCAGAACTCAATTATTCTCATATCGAAAAACTTGCGTTGGCAGCAGTCCATGCTGTTCAACGGTTCTGTCATTATGTTCTATTTCGCAAGACCACCGTCATTACTGTCATGAATCCATTCCAGTACATGTTGACACGACGGGTAATAGGCAGAAATATCAGTATATGGATAGTTGTCCTCCAGGATTTTGACTTAGATTTCATTTCAGCGAAATCCAAAAAGTCATTGGTCTTCGCAGAACTTATTTCGAAACTTCTGGTTGAGTCGGGTGATGTTGTGCCTGAAGAGTCGCCTATCAGAGGAGATATGTTTTTTATCACATCTTCAGATCCCTGGTACGGAGATATACTTATCTATCTCCAGAATTTGAAGTGCCCCACCTCTGCTTCTCGTGATGAGTGTCGACGTATACGCCATCAGGCTAAGAATTATCTCATACTCGATGATACGTTGTATCGAAGAGGTGTAGACTGCATCCTGCGCCGATGTCTCACTCATGAAGAAGAGGTTATTGTGCTTAACGATTTCCATACCGGAGCGTGTGGTGGTCATTTGTCTGGGTTGGCAACAACCCAAAATATTTTACGAGCAGGTTACTTCTGGCCGACACTAATCAAAGATTGTATCGAATCGGTCAAGAAGTTCCACCCGTGTCAGATCTTCTCTCAGAAGATGAGGGCACATCCCGCTCCCATGTTTCCTATCATCACAGTTGGTCCCTTCACCAAGTGGGAGATTGATTACACTACATGTAGCCCTCCTTCAGCAAGGGGGCATAGTTATATCATTGTAGTTGTAGACTACTTCACGAAGTGGGTCAAAGCTATGCCAATGTTTAAAGATGATGATGAGACTGCGACTCTCTTTCTATTCAACCAGATAATAGCAAGGTTTGGTGTCCCGAGGGACATTGTCACTGACCATGGAAGACACTTTCAAAACCAGATGATGACTGAGTTAACATCAAATCTTGGGTTACGGAAAGAACATTCATCACCCTACTACCCCCAAGCAAATGGTCAGGTGGAAGCTGTAAATAAATCTCTTAAGACTATCCTACAACGAATGATCAACTCAGCCAAGTCAAATTGGCATTTGATGTTATACTCAACATTATGGGCTTACTGAACGTCCGTTAAGAATGCAACCAGTTTCTCACCTTTTCAACTCGTTTACGGGTTGGAAGCAGTCTTGCCTATCGAATGTCAGATCCCGTCCCTAAATTTGGCAGTACAATTATTGCCAGACACTTCTCCACTTGAAGAGCGATTATTATACCTTGAGAAGCTCAATGAGCAGCGTCGTGATGCGGCCCTGGCCAATGAGGCTCACAAACACAAAGTCAAGTGTCAATATGATCGATCCGTTCATCCTTGGATTTTCTCTAAAGGTGACCTTGTCCTGGTCTATGACCAAGATAAGGACCCCCTGGGGGCAGGAAAATTCAAACCCATGTGGTTCGGACCTTTCATCATAAAAGAGGTTCTTAAAAAGGGTGCTTATCATCTGGTTGACTTTCAAGGAAATGCTTTGGCAGAGCCTAGAAATGGGATCTACCTCAAAAAGTATTACTCATAGGCAGGTCACCATGGGTAACTTTTTGTAACATATGTATAGTCTTTGTATTATTACTTTCTAGTTTCTTTTAGTATTATGGACGTGTCATTTTTTATGTTATCTTTCGTCACTGTGGCAGATGTCAAGTGAATCTGAGGTGTTCATTGGGTACACATATGGTGCTAGCCATCACACTCGGAGGTTTGCCTCCGCAGCTTGGGTAATTTTTACACCTCGATGCCAGTTATTATCTTCCAGAGGTATATGCTTAGGTGACACCACAAAGAATGTCACCGAGTATAGTGCAGTTATTGAGTTACTTCGTGACGCTCTGTCATTTGGTATCTCTCATCTCCGTGTCTATCTCAATGCTCAGCTGGTTGTGTCTCAGTTAAATAGAGTCTACTGTGTTCATGATCTGACTTTACACCAACGATTCCTTAGGGTACGTCTTTTAGAATGAATCTTTGATTATATTACATATTTTCATGTTCCTAGGAGATTAAACCAAATTACAGATACTCTAGCTAATCAAATTTTAGATTGGCATCTCGCACACATATGAAAGGACATACACATAAACAAGTAAATACATTTTTAAAGGCAGAAATGATCCATAAGACACAAAAAGTCATAAAAATCCATATATAATATCATAGTCACCAGAGTACATAGGTGGACGCAAGCGCCTCAAAAATATGACCAATAATGAGTCATGGGGCTTATGCCCTCAAAAAATATATACAAGTAGTGCTCTCGGAACGTGAAAAGTCTAACTAAGGTCAGGGCCTGTGGGCCTTGTTGTACTAATCAACAACATTTTCCAAATGCCGAAACAATCATTCCCATGTCCATGGTGCCCCCACTACATGAGGCTGCATAGATGGTGGAAAATCCTCAATCTCTGCCATAGGGACCGTGCGAGTGAGCGAAGTAAAGTTTCGCTCGACTCGTCTCAACACCCACTCAGCCTCCCCGGCTGGAAGCTCTCCTACTGTTGTTTGTCCCCCTGCGGCGTCAGGTGTGGCCCCTGGCCGAGGACGACGTGTGTTCCTCGCATAGTCCGCAGATCGCACTAGTCCCATATCTGCACACAACAGACACATATCCGTCAGAAACTCTAGTATAAAAAAATGATATATAACAAAACAACATAAAAATTACATATGTTTCACAAAAAAAAACAACAACAAAACAATGATGTAAACTGACCCATCTCTCCTCGCTCCTCACTAGGAGGTACTGGTATCTCAGGATCTCTTGAGAAATCAATCCCAACATAAGGGTAATCCTCTATGACTGGGATCTATCACGACAACCAAGCGAAGAAATCATCGTCAAAGGACTCATTGGTCCTTCCACCACCCTGTCGTGGAAGTAACACTGCCCATCTACAAATTGTAGGAAGAGAGGCCTGATGTCCTCATACCACTACTTGAGGACTGAAGCTCAGAACTCTTTCAAAGAATAAAGAGCATAGAATGGTCCCTAACCCAAAGTTCCTCTACGTCCACGACCGACAATCTGCCAACTACCTCTTCATACAATCTAGCAATGTTGTGCTCCAGTCAAATATCTGTGCATTTGAGCATTGGACTGCACAGTTCATCTGTGCACGAGACGCCTGATGTAGAGCCTCAGAACCAGTCATCCACCCAATAAGAAACATAATTTCCTGCAGTTATAAGTCAATAATCTTGCTTATGGGAACCTGTGAGCTCGATCGGTTTGTACCAGCCTCACAATTAGTCCTATCAACTCCGATATGTTATGAGGCCCTGAAGGAAATGTTTAGAAGTTGACTGGTTTCCCTCTTCTGGAGAGGCCAGTCAAAAAATATGTCCTCTGTCGTGGGCACCAGTGACTGCCCCTCTAACATAAAGGCCTCTACATCTGGATGCCAATAATCAACCAAGGCATTTAGTAGCCTAGGTTGTGCCCGCATAAAAGGACATAAGAAGAACTTGAGTAGCCCACATTGCATTAAGGCAGCCACAACATTAGGGTCTTCCCCGACCAACTCACTAACCTCCTCATGCTCTCTTTCCCTCCAGTGAACATACATCCTGCAAAACACCAAGTTCAGGAGGGTCAACCCTTGTTTCTTTTAAATTTTTTTATTCAATAAGGGGGTCCACGCGGGCTGTAATGTTGACAGTCGTGTGTACACACGTGCAGTTTTTACTCTTCCCAAATGTACACACGACCTATCCTAATACAACCCACATGGACCTAGCTCCGACCTTTTGAAGGTCGACGCCCCCCCAAAATATGAAACCCAAAGCATAAATAAAGATTCAAATTGCAAGAGGAGAGAGTTTATACATACTTGGTCTAGACAGATGGTCGTTTCGTCCACTATAGCTCCCGGAATCACCACTTTTATCAAAGGGGTTTTTTTTCTCCAGAGTCAATTTCCAAATCAACAATGGTGATAATGAGCTGCCAGCTTCTATTTATAGACTTTTTGGCCTCTTTTTGTCATTTTTTTGGCCCCCCTTATCATTTTCTTTAAACCAAAAACCATTTAGAGTGATTCAGGAGTTGCATTGGAAGGGTATGATCAGGTATCAGGACATTTTTTTTGGAGTTTTGGGTAACTTTTGACGGTCTGTGGAAAAATATCAGATGATCAACTTGAGCATGTAGGTTAGGTTTCCTCCCTGACTTTGGTATCTCGTTGTCTTTATCCCTTTGCCATAGGATCGATCCCATCAAGTTGCGACACGGAACCATCATTGCTTTTTTAGAAGTGTCACAAGTTGGTGCTAGATCTTACCAGAACATGGATGCCCTAGGTAGATCCTGGTTGCATTATGGTGTCCATGTTGTCTCTAATCATTGTGGGCTTGGGAGTCCTTGTTGTTTTTCCTGATTACAAGTTTGAGCCTCATTTGCATGATTCCTTTTCACTCTTGACCTCACCCTCGGGACTCCCAAAATACATAACGGGTCTTCTTTTAAGCCCTTTTCAGACCCTCTAAACATGAAAAGATTGTCGAGAAATCTTGTGGCCTTTCACGCTCGTTAAACTGAAATTTGAAAGTCACGTCTGTCTGGCGGTAGTTTACCCCTTTTTTGGTCCGAACGGTCAACTGTACGAACAAAGGTATACTCTAAGGAACTTCAGTTCTCTATAATTTTACCCATTTTTTGGGCCTGAGGGACTAAATTTACGAAAAAGGAACCCCCACGGAGTCCATAGTTAAGCTCTTTTCAGACTCCCTAAAATTGAAAAGATCACCGAGTGACCTTATTCTTTCACACTCATTAAAATGGTCCAGAAGAAATTTCCTGACGGAGTCCATAGTTAAGCTTTTTTCAGACTCCTTAAAAATGAAAAAATGGCCGAGTGCTCTTGTCTTTATCACACTCGTTAAAATGATTTTGAATAGACGTATTTTCGGTGCTAGTTTACCCCTTTTTCAAACCAACTAGACTACCTTCGAAAAAGGTACCCCAGTGGAGTCTCCTTTTACGTTTTTTCAGACTCTCTAAATATGAAAAATCGTCGAGCTTACCTTCTCTAGGCTCTTTAAACTCACATTGAAGGACTTTGCCATTGTGTGTTGTGTTAATCGCATTTGCATACCCGCGTCTTTGGCCTAATGTCGGCTCCATGTTGCTCTCAACTGAACCATCTAAAATCATGCCTTATGTGCAAGCTCTATAGCACTTTGCCTCTGCGTCTTGACACCTTTGGTCCCTGGAGGATTTTTCCCGTGTGTCCTTACTATGAACATCAGTCTTGTCCTTGTGCCTTGAACTTGTATGTTTGCAACACTCATTCCTCTTTTGTAACGTAACATTATTTTATTCTTTTTCCAAAATTATTGAAAAAAGACAAAAAAAAATCAAATATACCCCAAAAAGAGGAAGGGAAAAGTATTTTCTTTATTGGCAGCATAATGAGTCGCCCTTGGATAAAGCACATATGTCTGTTTGTTCGTCAAACTCTGGGATTTAATACGACCTTAGGAAGTTGTTTCTCGCTACATAGAGTTGTGTCCTCCTCCATTTGGTTATTCTTCCAAACATATGGAGAGTTTGCGTTGCCTCCTGCCTCGTAAACTTATGTTAATGCCATGCTACATGAGTCTCATCATTTGTCGTGCTATTGTCCAAGGGAATTTTTTACCAAGCCTAAGTTGGCCCCTCTGCAGTTTGTCTCTTTCCCTCATGCCTGACCATCCTGAACGTCCAATCAAGTCTTTGTTCGAAATCAATGAAGCCTTAAGTCTGATCATCAAGATTCTCTAGTCCATGACCGACGAGTTGTAGAAGACCTCTGGGTAGTGAAGTCGTACACCTATATTACACTCCTACCCAAGTTTTGAAGATTTTGAAGTTGTTGCTCGAGCTCTGAAGATCTCATCTCTAGCCATCAGGCCTTAACAGCTTCTAAGAAGATGGATACTCTACATGTATATCTTTTTGATTTCGAGATGTAGCTCCATTGTGTATTGCTCGCAGCTACAATTTATATAGTTATATGACATGGATATACAATGTATTTGATTGGTAGCCATGATTTTATTTTATCTCGAGCATGGGTATGCCCGCCTCGGTGAGACAATTGTTATTTTTGCAGACGACAGCTCCCAATTTATGGTCTTTGGGTTCACTTGTTCGGCACATTGGTGAAGATTGTTAATGTATTTCGACCATCAGAAGCTCTTCTGACCTCACACATTAGGGGGCATCTGTTATAACCATAATTTGCACCAGATATGCTTACCTGGCATCAGGCCATCTCATATTCCTTCTTTGCCAAAACACTGTTGAACAACTCTTCTTAAAAATACCTTTTATAAACGGCCATGCGCCCTGCTCCATTATTGCACACGTGTACACTCTAACTGACCCAAAACATCCCAAATGTACCTACAAAAGCACGAAAAAAGGAAAGTTGTTGATGGAACACACAGCTTTGGGTGAGTTAACTAAACCTTCTGGCCATGCATGGCCGAGGGTTCGACCAAATACCTAGCTTCTTCTAGCCTATAAAAGAAGGGTTAGGGGTCCCATTTGGAAGAGGAGAATCATAGTAAAGAAACTATACCTGATTGCGCATTCCCTTTGTCCCAACCATTTAGCCATCCTTGTGCAAAGAGAAAGATAGAGCAAAGAAGTTGGAGGACAGTTGAAGAGGAGCCCAAGACCAGGTTCGTGGAGCAGTGGCCAACTTCATCATTGTAATTTGATTTGTTGAAGTTAATAATAAAGAAGTACTTTTCTCGTCCCACCATATGAGGTTTTCATGGATTATTGCATATATGTTTATTGAATCTCTAACCCATTAATCTATATATCAAATGCATGTGGATTTCTTTGTTTGTCTTGTGTGAATGCAGGTCAGCCTTGGGAGGATATCTGTAGTCAAAGAGCGATCATGCGTGAAGAAGGATTGATATCAAATGCTTGAAATAAGGTATGCTCACTTGATCTTCTTAACTACGTATTTGCTTAAGAATAATGGGGATTAGGTCCGGGACGACGGTAGAAAGTAGGAATATTTAGGTCTTTTCTGCATGCATAATTAAACCCTAAGTGCTAGTCCGTAGAGGGATTTCCCACTCACAACAGAATCCCCAAATACTCACTAGGACATCTGTCAAAATCCAACAACTCATGCGAAGCAGACACAAGCTCGAGAGAGCCCAAATCTTTTCAAGTCGAGGAGGATAAAATACTTTCGGAGGCTCCTTCATCCACAATACATCAGTAAATATTTTTTGAATTAACTTCAACCCTCATTTGAAAGGGTGCAGAAGAAGGAAGGAGAGGCTCAACAAGGTCATTCCAATCAAAGGAAACCATCCTATGACTTGGAGGGCATGTGCTCGAAGTGAGCCGAATGCCCCCTTTTTCTAAAGGTACTAAACTAGAAATGCTAAAAACATAGTCGGTAGACACGTCACTCCCCATCAGAAGAGTGGGATCAACCGAACATTGCATCGACGCGACCACTTTGGTAGAATTGACACTCTCCAAAGGAAGAGTGGGATCAACCGAATATTTCATCATTGTGACCACTTTGGTAGACTCGACACTCTCCAAGAGAAGAGTGGGATCAGTCAAAGATTGCATCGATACGACCACTTCCTAAACCATTGGTTGAATATGTTGTGAGACAACATGGTCTGAAGGCACATCACCCCCCAAAAAAGGAGTGGTATCAGCCAAAGATTGCATCGACATGACCACTTCATCAACCAAAATATGAATAGATTGTGGGGAAACTAAAGAAGACTCGGAATCAGAAGAGCTTGCAGACATTGACCATAATCTTCGTGCCTCTATAATTTCAGGGCACATATGATTAAGGTGATCTCCCTTGCAAATATTACAAGGGAACTTAGGCTTACGTCTTATCCATGCCCCCAGCATGACTAGCAGTGGTTGGTTGCTCACCTCCAACATGATTTGTAGAGGTTGGTGTTTGGTTGATAACATGACTCGCAGAGGCTACAGACCTATCGCCAGTATGACTAGCAGTGACTGGAATTTCCCCCCTAGAATGACTTGCAGAGGCAGGGTGTTCCCCCCCAGCATGACTTGTAGAGGTTGGGTGTTGGTATTCAACATGACTTGCAGAGGTTGATGACCTATCTCCAACATGACTCGCAAAGTTTGGTGATTTATTCTTCCTATTCTTCCTCTTTCTATTTCATTTATACTTCCTATTACTAGTAACTATACTTTCACCAGAGAAGGAAGAAGGAGGAGGAGAAGACTTTGTTGATGAGGGAACGTCAACATGATGCCCATGACATAAGGTGTTTAACTGAGAAGGGTCAAGAGCATTCAATACATTTGGAATGGTACCCAACCAAACCAGTAGTCCCAGATTCAACCTAGGAATGTACAAAGTGGCCATCAAAAGGACACCAACGTTTCCAAAAATAGAGAAATCAAAAGAATCCCCTTGCGAAGGGGTTCCTTGGTTGGTATCATCAGTAACTTTGGCCATGAAGATCTTATGAACAGTTTCTTCCTTTGCATGATTGTTCAAGTTCGTAAAAGTCTCACACATTGACTCTGGTAAATCAATGGTACATAAATATACGCCTATAAGGAGGCAACTCCACATTTCTAAGTGAAATACCCAAAATTCCTCATGACCGGCAAAGTGGGTGGTCTACCACCTTAGGTTAGAGACCCAAAGAAATGACTGACTAACTCTCTATGGAAAACTAAGGATCACATAGCACACCACTAAAATGTCCCTAAAGACAAATCAAGCAATCGAGAGAATGGCAGGAAGAACAGTTACGCCAACCAACACTAGAGAAACTTACCGGTGTAAGTGTAACTCGAACACGGAAACACCCTCCGGGTATATTCTGCAAAGAATGATCTGATGTCTATCTTAGGTACCACGGTATATCCCCACAGTCACCTTTGTGAGTCCCTATAAAAGGAAACTAGCTTGCCAACATGCAGTCAGTCAACAGGCGGGTACAGTCGACAATCGAGCAGATCATATGAGAAGGATAACTATGTTTGAAGCCTTTCAAGGGTAGCAAAATAAAATGGTATGGAAGACAACTGAGGATCCCAAATGGATTTGAGTTCCTTGAAGCTCCGTATTCAAATGCAATAACCAGAAACTCAAGAATGACCCTCAAAATATGATCCCCACTATGCTTAGTCCGACTTTGGAGGGGCTATATCCTCTACCATTCTTCCTGTGACCTCGTGTTTATTCCCTGTGTTAGAGGGTGGTCACGGCTAACTTTTACGACAATGGACTTCTACAGTCCCTATCTCAGACTCTTAATTTTATTTAAGTTGCCTCGAAGAGCTTCCTCTCCACACCTAATCCAAGGCCCTAAATCCTAGTCTAATTGGTGTACCCTATAAACAAAAATGTCTAATAGATTTTAAGATTAAGCGTTCATTTTAGTGGTATGATTTTACGCAAAAGATGTGGAAGTGCAACTGATGTTGTTTGACTCTTGCAAAAATGAAACTTATAAGAACACTGGAAAATAAAACTTTACACTAATCCTTCAAATGAAAAATAGTTTCAAGAAAGAAAATGCATGAACAATCCTTCAGACCTAAAGATGCAATCTTTTCTCCTTTCCATTCAAAATGCACAACGCAACTTTCGAGTGAAACAAAAGAGAAAATGAAAGGATTTTCTTTCTTATTTTTTCTTTTGAAATGTTTTTAGGATGAGAATAAAACACAACCCTATGCTAATTTCTTTTTATTTTTCAAATAACAATGCAAAGAAAGAAAGATACCCAACTAGCATAAAAACAAGATTTTTTTTGTTTTCAATCAAATCAAAACTAACAAAAGAGGCTAAAAGAAACTGCGGAACACACAATTCATGGCCAACAAATTCAAGCTAAAAATAAACAAAAAAATCTATACAAGAGGTTTTTTTTTTGTTATTTCATAAACAATCTAAACCTTGAACCTAGCCAAACCACAGCCAACAGAGTCCTATGGAACTCAGGAAGACCTGAGGAACCAAAGGTTTCCTGAAAGAAAAGAAAGTACTTTGAAAATACTTTTCAAAGTGATAGGCACGCATATTGTGCACACTCATTCTGCAAATGTGTGTGGGTTGTGTATAAAGCAGAACACGTATGTACGTGGGTTGGGTATAGAACAGGGTGCGTACACTACTGAAAATTCTCAAAAGAGAGATATATTCAGACATACCACCTAGATCAAGGAAGTTGGTAAGCACTTGGAAGGTGACCAGAAACCCAAACAGACTCAGAACACTCAACAAAAAATAGAAACTCAAACCAAACAAATATATCTTAACAAGACCCTAGAGAGACTCCCCAGTGGAGTCACCAATTCTTCTATGGGGAAAATCCCCTAATCTGGGTCTAGCGACTAGGTAGAGCCTTGACACGCTAAAAGACAGAAAATGTTCTATTCTACCCCAAACCAAACATGACCTTGCGATAATTAAGGGAAGAGAAGGAAGATATAAATGTGTACCTTAATTCCTTACGAATGATGTCGATCCCTTTCGATTGTTGTCTGTTCCACAATTGCATGCCTCCTCCCAAAGCTGGCCTAAGAAAATTTTATAGAACAAACTAGAACAATGTATGCTTAATTATCAAGATTATATAAAGACTTAGTTATTCATGAAAAGATTCATAAACATAAACACATAGACATAAAGATCTGGGACAAGAATTTTTCTCTTTTATTAATAAAAAAAATTTGGAAGTTACAACCTGAATTTTGTTGGCGTCACTCCACTAACCTCGCCTGGGTTCCTCTACTTTGTCTCCAAGTGCACTATTCCCAATACAATCCTCACCACCATCAAGACAATATAATGGAAAGGTATGAATGGTGTAAGGAGGATGGATGGAAGGGAATGTTGAGGATGAAACTCAGAGGAGAATGCAGAAAGCTTGGAATACAAGGGAAAAAATTTGGCAGAGTTCTCTTGCCTCTAGTTTGATATATCCAAATGACCCCCCTAGGGCCCTATTTATATGAGAAAATGATGGTTTATTCATTACTAGAAGGGATATAGGAGGTAATATGGTTTCAAAACCTAATATAGCTCGTAAACTCCGTCGGAGAGCGTAGATTTTATATTTTTTGTCACTTTTAAGAGTACATGTGTGCTTTCAATAGTGCAGCAAGCGTATGTATGCAGGATTTAAAGTAGGCATCCAGCATATGTACACGCTCTGCCTATTCAAAAAGGCGTGTATACCATACAAAAAGTTGTTTTTTGAGAAGAACTCCATCAAAAAGGGTTGGCATATGTATGAATGAGTAGGAAAACATTCAAGATGCATGGAAGTGACATTTTGATTATAAATACAAAGGAAGAAGCTATATTTAGGGCCCAACAACTAGATATGATTTACTCTCAATATGGGGTCCTCTATGAGATCATTCTAGATGCACTGTGGTCAAACACTGACGCTTCCAAACCGAGTCTTGGACCTCATGATGACGACAATGTTGATTTTGTGCAAATATCACCCGCGGACTTGGTCTCAAATCAAATGATATAACTCTCAATCCAAGCTTATGGGCCAGTCAAGATCTTGTTTTGACCGCCCCCTCTCAAACGTCATATGTACACATTGTGCAAACAATGAACCCAAAAGGTACCCAACAACCTGGAAAGAAGAAAAAGGGTAAGGACAAAAAGGGAGGGGGAAATAATAATAAGAATGTCAATAAACCAGAATCTAGTTTTGGTGAGGGAAATAAGGAAAAGAGGAAGGTTAAGTTTCCTTGTAATATTTGCAAGGAAAATCACCTCACTCACAAATGCCCCAAGTGTAGACTTTAACCTTGTACAATATTTTACTGCAAACGGATTTTCAATAAAAGAACAGAAAATTTACAATGGAAAATACACACATTACACAGAGATTTTCCCCTGGAAACCCAAGCCGAGAAAACTAGCAAATTCTATATTCATTCATAGACATACGTTGTTTATAATAAAATATACATATAGGAACAAGCGACATCCAAAACCCTAACCCAGTGACCTATATTAGTCAACAACCCTATTTACTTAACCATAAATAGAAAACCATGTGCTAAAAAACCGCCCAACAATGGACAAGAAAATCGAGGTGACACAAAAAACGAGGAATTTTTTTTCTCAAACTCCCTTGCGTGCCCGACGCAACGTAGAAGATGCTACATCTAGTCATTCAAAGAATATAACACATACCCAACATTCTCCCACTTGTTGTTTTCTTTGCATACAGGGGGTTACATGGGTACATAGTCAACAATCCAGGGTAGGAATGCCCATGGATCCTCTACACTAGGAGAAATTCCTAGTGCTTACAGATTTTGTTAATGAATCTGCAACATTCTTCAAAGTGTCCACCTTCATCAACAACACTTTATTTTCTTCAACCATGTCTCTCACAAAGTGATATTGAATATCAATATGCTTTGTCTTTGAATGATAAGTTGGGTTCTTCACCAGAAAAATTGCACTCTAACTGTCATAATCTATCTTTACAGTTTGTTGTACCAACCCAATCCATGAACACAATATTTGTAACGATATTGCTTCCTTACTTGCAAGAGTGGTTTCCATGTATTCATCTATTGTAGTTGAAAGTTCCCATACAGCCTGTCTTTTTCTCATCAAACTGATTGCTCCTCTAAACAAGTTAAACACATACTCGTTTGTAGATCTCCTACAATTCAGATCTCCAACCCAGTCTACATCCAAAAAACAATGTAATTCCAACACTCTGTCCAATCTTGGTCTTCCTTATTAGAACAATCCATAACTAGCAGTGCCACGCAAATACCTGAAAACCCTTTTTTACTGTTGTCCAATGCTCCTTCTCTGGTTTTGACATATACTTGCTCAAAACTCCCACTGCATGTGAAATGTCCGGTCTAGTACAAGCCATTGCATACATCAAATTGCCAACTGCACTCGTATATGGAACATGATACATGTCTTCCTCCTCTT
>JASDQU011443911.1:2194-23248 GCA_032191745.1 Picea mariana
TTGGGAAACTCACCATCCATTCTTTCGACGAATCATCCAAATACACCACCAAAGCTTGGGTATAGAAGCTAGACACGTATTACAAGCTCAACCAGACAGCCGAGACAGAGGCCATCAGTTTTGCGACATGACACTTGGAGGGTGAGGCACACGAGTAGTGGTACCATGGACTAGTGACATTGGGTCACAATTGCATAACCTCCTATAGTGAGTTTGCAGAAAGGCTCATGGACAAGTTTGACAGGAAGGATCTTGAGATACACTTCAGGGATCTAGCTCAGTTGAGACAAACTAGCACAACATAGGCATTCATCATAGAGTTTTAGTGAGTAGCCATGGTAGTGACAGATATATCAGAGCCCAGGCTGATCATGATATTTAAAGAAGGACTCACAGAGCCTTTAAGAGGATGGGTGAAGGCATACAGGCCTCCCACTTTGCAGGATGCCATCCTTCGCACTCAAGATCTGGCAGACTCAGTGCCAAAGACTAAAACTTTCTCCAAACCATTTGTGCCCCAGAGGGATCGAGACAGGAATCCATTCCAGAGAGAATGGAAGGGCAAGGAGAAGTTGGATGATGAGACTAGGCGAGAGCTTATGAGGAAGAAGCTTTTCTTCAGGCTGCAAATGTCCTTGGGTCCTAGGCCATAGGTGCATGGGCAAGGGAGAGATTCATTATATTGAGGTAGAAACAAACAGTGTGGATAGTGAGGAGGAGGAGAAAGACAGTGGATCCACTAGTTCAGATGAGGAGTCGGCACTAGTAAAGGAAAATCCTCCCCGTAGACCACCGACACTGGTAGGAGCCCATCCTCCAGTAGTCCCACAACCGCCAGAATAGGCTAATAGGAAGAAAACAACAAAGGGAGGTGTCATAGAGACCCTGTTGGTGTACAAATATGTTCAATATATATCTTACACTCATTTAAATGTCAATCTTGGATTCGTAATGAAAAGAGTTGTTACACTATATGTGCCGAGAACAGGTAACCTACCTAAGTCTGTTGCATATAGGAAATAATTAATAACATAAAAACTTTGTTTCTAATATTTCTAAATACTTTAAATATCTTTTAACTTAGAAGAGAAAACTGATAATGAAACTTAAACAAACAACCAATCAAAGAGATGTTATCCTAAAGAAATAAGTCTGTTGATTTCAGGCTCATGAATTAAAGGGACGAACTTAAGAAGCTTGTCTTCTATAACAATCAAAACAGTAAATAGCAATCAACTCCAATCACTCTTGAAATCAAAATCAACTCCAACTTCATGTAATTCAAACAAACCAGTACAAGGAATATTCAGTATAACTGAGAGACTTCATTACAGAGCATGAAGATGATGTATAAAGTCTTCTGGTTCCTTGACATACTAAATCTACTACAATCATAAACTCAAGATATCAGTCCCACGCTTCAAATAATTAAATGGCCATCTCCAACATTTGAGAATGAAATATATATTCGATCTAGCACCTGATTATTCACTCCAATCCAAAAATGATTAACTCAATGCTGAACTCTGAAAGTAAATTAAAGATCAATCACACACACACTGTTGTAAAATATCCACACAAACACACAGAACTTATACAAGGAGGTCTACCTTAGTTGGGGTGGTGGTCCCTTGGCGAACCAACAGGGAACCTATTAAGAAAGTGATAGACTAAATCTTTTCACTCACATTAAGAAATTGACATAAAAGATCTTTTGCATTAATTCAACTGGTAAATTGGATCAACACTTCTTTACTTCATGCATAAAAACGATAGGTATCGTCTGGTTCTGATAGCATACTTTGTTACATTCCTTATTTTCCACCTACTATCACCTATACAACATTCCTTATATAAGGTAAGATGATACTATCAATATCTATAGATAAGCATTAAATGGTTTGAGAGATTTTACAATTGATATTTACATCGAATTTCTAGGAATTGAGTCCATCCTCATGACATGAAGTGCATGAGTGATGGAGTCTCTCGTATTTTGGAAAATTTACTTGGGAGCTTCTGTTCAATTGCCTTCTTGAAATCTTCACCATTGTACTGGTCCAATTGGAGCATTCTAGAAACAGAGGTTTTGGTACCAGAATACACATAGTCGTGAGTTTGGTATTAGAATGGACGCAGAGCAGATAGTACCAGAATGGATACGAAACAGATAGTACCAGATAAAAACTGCCTTGGGTACTATAATAGCTTTGGTGCCGGATTGCATGATGACTGGTAGTACTGGAATGGCGCAAGTACCAGATAGGCTGCTCATGAGTCAAACTATTAGGACTATACAAAATAGAACACTTTAATCAAATTAATTCAATAAATTTAAACAAAACATGCTATAATCATCAATTACCTCTTGTGAACATGAACAAGGTCATTAGGTATGTGTGTGGGAGGAAAATAGTCAAGTATCGAATTATAACATAGTAAAAAAGGCTTAGATACAAGGTAAGATAGGGCATTATAGATGTCAAAAGAGGGACTCAAAATTTCATCATGCTAAAGGTGTTGCATGTCCTCATGCAACATTATCAAAACTGATACCCAAAAATTCTATAAAATTGGATCCTTCTATGTTATTTCTCAGGTTGCAGGATATTAAAACCATAAACTTCACTCCTCAATTCCTTCTTGATCACCCTAGTGTACTGGATCAATCGTAGGACCTTGTTGAGTTTGGCAAAGACCTCTACATGTTGTTCCTTCAATTGTGCATTCTTTGCCTTGATATGCCTGTCCAATACCTTGTACTATTCAACTTCTTGCTTTAGCCTCTCAATCTTTTCTATCAATTTTCGTTTTCTTAGGGACTTGTCTAGGCTAGGTGTGATTACTTCCTTAGTCACCACCTCTTGGTCTTATTTTTCTTTTCTCAAACCCATCAACGTCTCTTTTATCAACCCTTCTGTCTCACTTATTGTTACCAGACCTTATGTCTCACTTGTTGTAGCCCCACAACCACTTCCTTTTTCTAGAGAACTTGGAATATCCATGGGTTCTCCTTGAAGAGAAGGTATATTTGGAACTATCGCTTGTTTGTCCATGCTTTTGGTGGTCATTCATGTGGGAAGCAAAACTTTCTTAGATTTTTTGACAGGGGTAAGAGCTTCCCCAAACATCTTCCTTTTATTAATCTTAACATCGGTCTTAGGCCTGGACACCTCTTTCTTATGTGTTGATTTGATCCTTATCTTGAGGCCTTGAGTTGTGAATTTTGGAGTTTTCTTCTGCTGACCAGCCCGTATTTCTACCCTGGAATATTGAGGTGTAGGTTCTGGAATTGTCACCTTAGCAGTTTCTTTCAATTCACCAACCAGTTTTTGGGAAGACCGAATAATTTCCTCTGGAATATTTTTCAATTCTTTAGGGGATTCCAGAGGGGGTTTGACAGTTGCCTTATGTAAAATCTCCTATTGATTTATTTCCTCCTTATTTTGTTTCTTACTTTGTGATATTTGGTCTTTAGAACAGAGGACTGAGCTAGATTCTTTAGACTGTGTAGACTTTTTCTTGCATTGTAAGTTGAGGTTAGGGGTCTTCTCTACTTGGCTAGCTAGTTCTAATGACACTTCCATGGTTGCTTCAGGAACGCTGTCTGATCGACCTCCTAGCTCAAAGTCTTCCTTTTGTCTTTTATCCTTTTGAATCAAGGTAGGGCTCATTTTCTAGGATTGGGTGGCTTTCCTCTTGCTTGATGTAGTAGGTTCCCCTACGACAGACTTTTCTGTCACTTATTTCTCAATGGGTTGAGATGAGCTAGGTGTAATAGTGCCTACTTTACTTCCTGGTGTCACTCGTCTATATTTCTTTTCCTTTTTTCTTGAACCCTCACTGTGTATCCCTGCCTCCTGTATCTCAATAGATTTGGATATTCCATGAGCAAAATTCTATTGGAGTAATTTTTTCCAGCTACCACCTTGTGTCCTTAAAGCATGAACAACCAAAAGTTTGATTAAACCATGGTGATGAAGGCTAGTTTTTGGTTTCTTGGAAACTGACCTCACCCCTCTCACCATATTCTTTAAACTCATCCATAGGAAGTGGGGAAAATTAATTTGTGGTCCTCCCTTGAAATGTGATAAAAGATTCAAATGATAAATGAAGGTCATTTCATACCTTCCTTCACAGGTGAGGAATTTTTTTAGACTTATGAGCATCATCCAATATTCCTCTTTGACGTAGCTTCACGGGATGCCCTTAGTCCAATCAGGTTAATGATGTTATGATTTGAGGAATTTCTGATAGAGTTTCCTGTCAACGATCACCCTCTTGAAGTATTTTTCTCCAGCCATGGGGAGAATTGTAGCTTCTGATATAGTGGCTTCTGTAATTGTTAGCTTTATGTCTCCAAACTTCACACTTCCTCCATCATATGTCTTTGAAAAGGCAAGAGAAATTCCCTCGTGATGGCCTTTAAACTTCTCCAAAAATAGCACCCACCCTGCATATTCATATTTCTCCTTGCAAGCCTGATATTCTGATGTTTCCCTATATAATTCAAAAATGGGCTCATGCCTGTCGACCCACATGCCAGCTTAAACAATTCTCTCAGGTAGATGAGGCACAGATAGAGGGTCGAGGGTTGAGTACCGGATAAATGTAGGCTTTGATAGAGTACCGAACGGGGAAAAATATGCAAGGGATACAAAGGCACAGGATGTCTGTAAATGGTGTGATAACAATTGTAAATAACGCTCATCTAGATGGAAGAGCCATCCAGAGGATCATTTATAGATGGAAGTGTAGATTACAATGGTCACATCAATAATCATAATGATATGGTGGGGCAGGTCGGATCCACAAACGACTTATGAACTCGTGGGAAACTTAGTGTCGGACAATATTCATGGAAAGGTGTGGTTGTTATGATCGGGACTCATGAGTGTAGAATCGGTTGGGATTATTATTCGGTATGCTTAGAGACGTGGTTCATGTCATTTCATATAATACGTTAGCAAATCATAATTTTATGTGGTTTATTTACCGAATAGACAGAGGGAGTATGAGTTTGATATGGTAAGAGACATCATGACCTTGCACTCTTAATACTTCGGGGGATAGGGGCATATTCTCCTTACAGAAATGTGGTCGAGGATTTTTCAAAGGTTAGTGAAAGAAAGGGTATGTCATGATCCGAGAGAAACCAGATGTTTTAAATGCATATTTATTCTAATTCCTTTAAATAAAACAAAAAAATGTTGAATCCACATGTCCTTGCACTAATAATTGAACAACAACTTGTAAAAATGATGAGAGTTACCAGTTAGATCCTTACCAGTACCAGATGATCTAAGTACCAGATCACATGTGTGCAACATTGGAACTAGTACGGGATCACCTGTGTGTAGAGTTCGTAATTAGTACTGGAATAGCGCAGGGTCCCTTATTTAATACCGGATAGGATCTGGTACCAGATAAGAACAATGAGATGATTTGGTGCAAGGGTGGCCCTTGGTACCAGATGAACATAGAGGTGATCATTGGTGCCAGATAATCACATAGATGAACATTGTTTTCTGGTGCTTGAAAGATCTTTGACACAGATTCTGGTGGCAGTGACTTGTAGAAATAGCTAGTGTTCTGTGATCAGATTCGATTGAAAAATCATGTCGTTACCAAAAGTTTGTAGAGGAATAATGCAAGAGAGCTCTGTAACAGGAGGGTATTCTGAAATGACCAGTTACTGAGATGACAAAACCCCTTTTCTTTTGGAACCAAGGTGATCACAACTTCTGTTGGAATTTCCTCTTTTATTACAAAAATAACAATAATAATCCTAAGTAATACTTTTCTGTGGATTTTTATCGAGCCCAGATTAGTTAATTCTCACTGGTATTTTCAATTTTAAAGAGTTTGAAAAACTTAAAGGAAACTCTCTATACTGTCCCATGGATTTTTATCGAGACCGGGCCAGTTCCTTCTCATCGGTGTTTTCAATTTTAAAGAGTCTGAAAAACTTAAAGGAAACTCTTTTTACTGTCCCGTGAATTTTTCTCGAACCCGGGCCAATTCTTGCTCGCCGGTGTTTTCAATTTTAAGGTGTCTAAAAAACTTAAAGAAGACTCCATCTTGTAGATGCCCTCTTTATTCATTTGTCTACATGGGAACACAACCAACTTTTTTTTTGTTTTTGTTAGTTATATTAGAAAAATAAAAGAGAGACTTTATCTAATGACACACCTATGTATAGAAGAGGAATTTATGAAATTGAACTTACTGTGGTAGGTCAGTAGGAGGAGAAACGCTCTTCCTTACTAGTTGCATCTCAGAAATTTGAAGAACATTTTTGACGAAATCCTCTTTTGACATAGGCTTATGATAAACCATCATTCGATGCCCATTTACAACAAAGGAAGTCTGATTTTCATCAATGGTATTTATCCTTACTGAACCATTTTCATAAACTATATCAACCTCATAGGGCCCCATCCATCTAGTAGACAATTTACCTTTAAAATTTTTGAATCTACTATCATATAGGAGGGCCCAATCACCTGACTAGAAGGACTTATTTTTAATGTAATTGTCGTGCCATTTGGTCCTTTTCTCTTGTATCAGGGTGGTTCTTTGTAGAGAATCATGTCTTATCTCATCAAGCTCATTTAATTGTAATAGCCTCTATTTTTGAGCTTTGTTCAGGTCCATCCCTAATTGCATGGCAGTTCTGAAGGCTTTTACCTGAAACTCTATGGGCAGTAGTACTTGTTTCCCATAAACCAACTCATAAGGTGTATGGCCTGTTGTATTTCTCCAAGTTGTCCTGTAGGCCCACAAGGCCTTAGGCAACCTATTAGCCCAGTCTTTGTGATCCAGCTGAACAATCTTAGTGAGGATGGACTTTATCACTTTGTTGGTCGATTCCACTTGGCCATTGGCTTGGGGGTGATAGGGAGAAGACTTTATGTGTTTGATCTTGTAATGTTCAATAACAGCCTTGACCAAATTTGGGGTGAATTGTGTCCCTTGGTCAGTGAATATTTCCTGAGGTACCCCAAAATGAGTGAAAATTTCCTCAAAGAGAAAGTCTACAACAGATTATTCATTGGCTGAATACAAAGCTTTGGCTTCTACCCATTTTATTACATAGTCTGTGCAAACTAATATGTACTTTTTTCTGTGGGACATGGGATTGATAGGTCCTACAAAATCTAAGGCCCATTTTTCAAAGGGTTCGATCACTACTTGGGCTTGGAGTGGCATTTTGTCAACTACTGTAGGTTTTCCCATTCTTTGGCAATCATCGCAACTGGCCACGTGTTTCTTTGTATCCTTCAAGATGGTTGGCCAATAATAGCTAGACTGTAGAATCTTGTAATTTGTCCTTTTATCAGCAAAATGGCCTCCACATGGGCCATCATGGCAAGATCTAAAGATATCCTGCATTTCCTCTGCCCTAACACATCTTCTAATTACCAAATCAGGTCCAGTTCGGTGTAGGGTATCTTCATGCCCCATATAAATGGCACTTACCTGAATAATTCTTTTTTTTTATCTGAATGTCATACTTTGAGGCAGCTTTCTGGTTACTAGATAGTTGGCTACGTCTGCATACCAAGGGGTGTAAGTAGAAATGGTGAATAAATTTCCATCCGGAAAATCATCATCTACTAGAGTACTGTCACCTGTATGAATAAGTATAGACAAGAAATCAACAACCAAATTATCTCTTCCAAGCCTATCTATGATAGTGATATTGAATTCTTGTAGTAACAACAACCATCTAGTCACTCTAGTATTTGTAACAGGTTTGTTTATTAGAAATTTGATAGCTAAGTGGTCAGTGTGCACAAAAGATTTGTATCCTGTTATATAGTGTCTAAACTTGTTGATGGTATGTACTACTGATAATTTTTTTTTTTCTGTGACAGTATAGTTTTCTTCAGCAGGTGAGAGGCTCTTTCTAACAAAGTATATAGAATAAGGAATCTTCCCTTCCCTTTGTCCTAATACATCTCCCAAAGTGGTATCTGAGGCATCTGTGCAAAATTGGAAACGAAGAGAGCAGTTTGGACCTCTCAAAGCAGGGGCACTTGAAAGTTTTTTTTTTAAGATTTCAAAGGAGATTTGGCATTGCTCATTCCAACGTAATTCAACATCTTTTGTTAGTAGTTTGAAAATGGGGGAATCTAGGTTTGTAAAAATTTGAATAAACCTCCTATAGTAGCCATCATGCCCTAAGAAAATTATGACTTCCTTTTGTGAGATAGGGATCTTGATTTGGGAAATAATGTCAATCTTGGTAGGGTCCACTCTTATTTCTGGACCAAAGATGTGGTGACCTAGAACAATTCCTTCAGTGATAAACATTCTAGATTTTTCGTGACTGAGTGAGAGGTTGGTCTCTTTACACCTAACCAATACCTTCTCCAGATTATCCAATGCCTGTTGGAAATCATCCCCATATACTGTGAAATCATCCATGTAGAATTCTACACAATCATTGGTTAAATCGGAGAAAATATCTAAGACAGCCCTTTGAAAGGTAGTAGGGTCATTACATAACCCAAAGGGGAGAACCCTATAGGCATAGGTTCCCCAAGGATAGGTGAATGTGGTCTTATCTTGATCTTCTGGTGAAATTTGTATTTGGTTGTAACCACTAAACCCATCCAAGAAAGAAAAATACCTCTTCCCAGACAAAGTGTCTAAGACCTAATCTATGAAAGGCAAAGGGAAGTAGTCTCTATAGGTGGCCTTGCTTAATTCTTGAAATTCCACACAAATCCTCCATTTCCCATTTTTCTTTGGTACAATAACTAATGGGGAGACCCACTTGTTATCTGATATAGGGTAAATGAAATTGGCTTGTACGAGTTTTTGGAGTTCTTCTTTTACTATATCTTTCAAGGCTGGATTCATTCTTCTTTGGGGCTATGTGACAGGTGTGATTTGATAGTTAGTGTAAATATGATGCATGCAGGTGTCTGGGTGGATCCCTTTCATGTTAAAGTAATCCCATGCAAAAGAATTAGATTTCCCTTGAATCATTTCTTTCAACTTTTGTTGTTGATCTGTTTCTAGGATAGCATTGATATATAAGGACTTTCCAGAACTGATTTCAACAGCGTGAACAACTGATTCTTTCCCCTCCTCTATTTGTGAAACATTGGTTGTTGTAGCAGTGGAAAGATTCCAAATTTCTTGAAATTYGGGGCGAAAGATGTATGTGTAGTTAGGGAAAGATTGAGGATAAACGATGCATGCTGAGTCAGTCAAGAATAGACTTAAGATTTGTTCTTTAGTTTTCTCTTGTACTCCTCTCACTTGTTCAAGTGTCAACAAGGGATGAGTGCAGTCCTCCTCCCCATAGGGATTCTCCAACTAGAGAGGAACTTCAGTGGTTGGTTTGGTAGGGGGAAAAAGGATAAGTTTTTGACTTTGAGTGCAATTGGAGATTGTAATTTCTCCAGATCGACAGCTAATGAATGCATCAGTAGTGGACAACCAAGGTCGGATGAGTACTACTGGATGTCCTGGTTTGGGGGATTTGGGATGAATTACTAAGAAATCCACAGGGTATTCCCAAGAGGCCAATGTAACTATTATGTCATCTAAACTCCCTGCTAAGGTGATGACGGATTTGTCTGCAAGCTCCAACAGAGTTTGTGTTGGTCTTAGGTGATCTAGTTGCAATGTTTTCATAGTGTTTACTGACATCACATTTATTGTTGCCCCTAGATCAATCAATGTGTTAAGTAAGGAAACCACCATTGATTTCTATGGTTACTGTTAGCGTCAGAAGTCACTCCTGGATTGCTTGCAGGAGAAAATCCCAACGCCCATCAGTTTTATGTCACGATTTGTTTATAAAGGGTGATCAAATGGAGATAATGGCTCTAGGAGGTATCACTCTAACTCAGGGACTGAGTCTGGTACATTAAGAACAGAGGAGGTCTGGAATCCTAACTTCAGCCAGTGGGTTGATTTAAAGTTGAACAGGTGGAAGACTTAGGAGAAAGTGAACAAACAGCTCTGGGCATCAAGCTTGCAGCGGTTTGTAGGGGAAAAACTCTGAAAGCAGGATCCTCCTGGTTCAGGGCTTCAAGAAACTGAAAGGGGACTTGACTGGATCCTCCAATTCCAAGTCATTCAGTGTTAAAGAAATCACAGAAACCGATTAGAGGCTCCGTAACTATTACAGTGATCCATTACAACATCATCCTATAATAGCTACAACTCGACTGGATCCTCCAATTCTGAGCTGCTCTAACACAGTGTAAACAAAGATATGAAAGAAACTGGCATCCATAAGGCAAGAATTCTCCAAATCTCATACATAACCAAAACAACAATGCTTCATTAAAACTTTACAGCTGGGAGCTCTGCTCAACCATCAATCCATTACAAAATGGAAAAAATGCCTACATATACTTCAGCCAAAATCCGCCTGGCAACAGCATCTCAGGACTTTTAATGGGGGGTCATTTCCTCAATCAAATCTGTCCTTTGGGCTCCTGTCATATACTTCTTCAATTCAGCATGGCTTGCGCTAGGGGGTAGCTGAGCCTCTTTTAATGTTTGAATTGGTGTGCTCAGGCTCTCTTGGCGAGTTGAAGACTCAGTGTGACCTTTCTGCAGAGAATCGGTACAAAGGGACCCTCTTGGGTAAACTCCGACCAGAACCTCCATACTCTGCAATAAATGGGTGACGCGAGGCTTCACCTACCTTCCTTATCCTTTTCTGCTGAGCCGAAACGGCCCCTTGAATTCCCTTGGGAAACACTACTGCAACAACCCAATCCACAGGTCCTTTCCAATCTCTTCACGGCCTTCAGCACCTGACCATGGTCGTCCCTGACTCTGTATCGGGGATCGGGATTTCGCGATTCCTACTGTCAAGAGTTGTTGACTCCTGAATTCCCGATCACCAATCCTCCGATGAGCACGTGCATGGGCTAGCCCTCCTTGCTATATTATCATCCATGTGACCACCCCTTATGTGACCCGAGCCGAACCTCTGTTAGGGTTTCGGTGTTTTTGATGCCTCGATGCACAAGTGCCCGAGAGTCACGATTCTCCGATTGCCGATGGCTCCTTGCGCACTAGCCCCCTGACTATGCCCTGGTCCAAATGACCATTACCACATGCCCGCGGCCGTATAACCTTCCATCGGAGTTTTGGGGTTTGCGAGGTCAATGTTCACACGTCCTCTGGATTCACGATTCCCCGATCCCCGATGGCTTATGGCCATGACATGTCAACGGTGCCTTCCCCGACTCGAAAGCTTGCCACCTGTCCTCCACTATGATTCATAGCAACGTCGGGAGATCAGGTATCGAGATATCGTGATTCCTACTATCAGGTGCATGGGACTTTCATATCCCCGATCCCCGACTCTGCAGGATCTCTCGCCACGTGCCATGGATGATGGACGTCTCTGATTCGGTCGAGAAATTGCATATCGCGATTCACTTATGTAAGAGTTCCCTGCCTTCAGAAACTTCGATCCTCCGATGGACTGAAATTTCGACTCTCCTTCTGATGTCTGACGTGTGTCCTGCCAAGATCAACGGCTAGGATCCCATCGGTCTTTCGAGACTCGAAAGGTCTCAGCCCTCTTACCCTTTAAAATCCCGATACCACAATTGTTACTAACAGTTACCACTGGGTTCCATGGATCACTATACTTATATGGCATTTCTGTTATAAATTTTGATAACTGCCCTACCACTTGTATGACAGGAGGCTCCTTCCTCTTTCTCCCTAGCTTTTTAATGCAAAGGTCCCTTACAATTTTAGCATAGATAGGTATTCCTTTAATGGCCTATAGTAGTGGGATGTTTACACATATTCTCCATGGTTCAGTCTCTAGATTATGTTCTAGAGGTTCCTCAGTTTTCTTTACAAGCAGCCTTTCTGGGTAAGAAGGATTCATTTTCTGAGGTGTTTCTGCTACAAGGGAGTTGGGAGAAGGAATTTCTTGTTGTACTAGAGTGTTTCTTTATTCATTTAATGGATTAGTCATTTGTTCTTCTCTTTGAACTGTTTGGACATCTATTTGTTCTTCTTGATTTGTGTGATTATGTGCTTGTTCTTATTGGATGACCATAGTGGGATTTGTTTTGTTTACAACCCTTCCTGATCTTAATTCAATTCCATTAAATGGATCTGGTGTTATTACATATGTAGGGAAGGTTTGTACTTCAACATTTTGTAAAGGTTGTGTCAGCCTATTATTTGGGTTAGGGATAGGTTGTGCAGAAATAGGTGTAGGCCGAGGAGGTTTTTGGATGTGTGCAACTTGCATTGGTTGCTGCATATTTGGATACATGGGTAGTGCGAGTTGTTTTTGTAACTGTGGGGGAGAAAGAAGAGCAGGGGGGTTAAATCTTGGGAGCAGCTGTGAAATATTCGAAGGGTATTATGGATAAGTGGGAAAATTTGTTGGTTGGAAGGGAACATTCCCATATACAGGTCCTCTCCACCCTTGTTTCCAAGGTTGGGTTTGTGTCAACCACTGGGGGTAAGACATGGGGGGTACCCATTGCTGTTGGGGGTATTGTGTAATTGTGTCTGCAAACATGCTGGGGTTTTGTTGTCTCCATGGTCTCTTGGGGGGTAGGATGTTTTAGGTTCTCCTCCTCCCTTGAACATGGACTTGAGTCTGGGTGGAGAAGGGAATTCATTAGTAGGATGGTCCTCTATATAGAGACCATAGATTTCAATAACATTAAGGGGGCATTCCTTTTAAGTGTGTTTCCTTCTACACTGATGACATAAATTGCTAACGCAACATTTTCTTCCTTTTGTTTTCTTTTAATTTGCATGGTATCTAGTTGGAAACTGATGGTGTTTAGGATATTTGTTTTAAATTTTTCTAATATATTTCCCAGTTCAATGCTAGTGACCCCTCCAGATCTGGGTTTAACAATTCTATTGGTAGGGTCCCTTATACTTTTCCCCGTTTTAGCTTGACTGCGAGAGTATCTTTTACAATACTCTGCTATGTCTGCAAATGGATTTTGGTACACGTCCCCAGAACTCATGATGTTTAACACTTCAATGCAATCATCCCTCAAACCATTTAGAAAGACAATCCTAACTGTAGTTGTGTCTAAGGAAAATTGCTTAGTGTTTTGGTAATTGTATAAGAACCTTTCTAGGTAGTCTTCTAAGCTTTCTTCTTCAGAATGTTTCATTTTGAATATATCATTCCTAGCATCCCTAGGTATGCAGTAATCTTGGTATTTCTGGAGGAAGGTCTCCTTCATACCATCCCAAGACAAAATGGTGTGTTCCCCTAAGCTCATGAACCACCTTAGTGCGAAATCTTTTAGTGTAGCTGGGGAAATTTTTAATGTTTGAGCATTATCTGTGTAGTTATAGCTCCTACACAATATGCCAAACTAAAATAGAAATGAGTTAGGGTCTTCTGTCGACATAACTCGGAAATGAGGAAGTGAAGATAATGGAATGTTCTTCATAGAAACATATTTAGTGATATCCAGTATGGGGAATCCAAATGTCTCTATTTCATTAGCTATGTTTCCCTCTTCTTCTGCCATGTCTCCAAACAACTTGTAGGGGGGAGGTGAGGTCTCTCCACTGAGTGATGGTTCTACCACTGGGTTAGTTGGTATCTCTAGTTGTTTCAAGGTTTTGTGTGGCCTCCCAATAGCAGATGCAACCTCTTCTATTACTACTTCTGCTTGTTTTCTAGTTTCWCCTTTGGATGGGGTCGCTAGTGCTTCCTCTCTTTATTGTTGTATTATGTCTTCAATATGAAYAGTCACCTCAAATTTAGTGCCCTTTGTTGTTGTTGTAATTGCTGCATTTGAGCTCTCTCCTCTGAGAGTTTTTCCTGCATGGATTTTCAATGAATTAGTATAAGGTTTTTTTTTGTTGTTGTTGTTTTCATTTCTAGATTTTATGAGATTTTAGGAGCAACAAATATACSTTTATTATCCCTATACCTACTCATAAAATAAATTTAAATGAAATAAATGAAAAACATAGATTCCTAATTATTAAAGGTAGGAGGACAACCTRACTTTGGAGCAACCCCATCGAAGTGGATGCATAGGTTCTTAACTCTCATATTACCGTCTTCTCTCTGCCCTCAAATTGTCCTTAAATCTAATACAATACTTCATCAAACCAATCAAAAAATCAAAATGCTACCTATTATCATTTACAACTCCCTCGAAACGATGCCAAAATGTTGGTGTACAAATATGTTCAATATATATCTTAGACTCATTTAAATGTCAATACAGGATTTGTAATCAAAAGAGTTGTTACACTATATGTGCCGAGAACAGGTAACCTAACTAAGTCTGTTGCATATAGAAAATAATTAATAACATAAAAACTCTGTTTCTAATATTTCTAAATACTTCAAATATCTTTGAACTTAGAAGAGAAAATTGATAATGAAACTTAAACAAACAACCAATCAAAGAGATGTTATCCTAAAAAAACAAGTGTGTTCATTTCAGGCTCATGAATTAAAGGGATGAGCTTAAGAAGCTTGTCTCCTATAGAAATCAAAACAGTAAATAACAATCAACTCCAATCACTCTTGAAATCAAAATCAACTCCAACTTCAAGTAATTCAAACAAACTAGTACAAGGAATATTCAATATAATTGAGAGGCTTCATTACAGAGCATGAAGATGAGGTATAAAGTTTTTTGGTTCCTTGACATACTAAATCTACTGCAATCATAAACTCAAGATATCAGTCCCATGCTTCAAATAATTAAATGACCATCTCCAACATTTGAGAATGAAATATCTATTCAATCTAGCACCTGATTATTCACACCAATCCAAAAACGATTAACTCAATGCTGAACTCTGAAAATAAATTAAAGATGAATCACACACACACACACTCCTGTAAATATCCACACAAACACACAGAACGTATACAAGGAGGTCTAACTTAGTTGGGGGAGTGGGCCCTTGCTGAACCAACAAGGAACCTCTTAATAAAGTGATAGACTAAATCTTTTCACTCACATTCAGGAATTGACATAAAAGATCTTTTGCATTAATTCAAATGGTAAATTGGATCAAGGATGGGATAGAGAAGGAAATCAAGGAATTGCTGGTGGTGGGACACATCAGACCAAGCAACAACCCATTTGCTTCTTCAGTTGTCTTAGTTCTGAAGAAGGATGGAACCATGAAGATGCGCATTGATTACTGAGCCTTGAACAAGAAAACCATCAAGAACCGGTGCCCTATCCCATGCATTGACGAGTTGATGGATGAACTGCATGGGGCAATTTTCTTCTCAAAAATTGATCTACGCTCTGGATATCATCAGATCAGCATCCAAGACAAGGATAGAGAGAAGATGACATTTCGATGTCATTTTGGAGACTTTGAGTTCCTGGTTATGCCATTTGGGCTAACCAATGCACCCACTACATTCTAGTCTTGCATGAACCATATATTCAGGGACTAGTTAAGGAAATAAGTGTTGGTTTTCTTCGACAACATCTTGATCTATAGCCAGTCATGGCAAGAGCATATGAGGCACTTGGATGAGGTATTGAGCATCATGGAGGCATAGTCATTATATTCCAAAGAGTCCAAGTGCAAGTTCGATATGACATAGATGCTTTACTTAGGCCACATTATCAGTGCAAAGGGGGTACATGTGCACCAAGATAAGATCAGGGCCATTCAGGATTGGTTGACACCCAAGAACGTGATAGAATTGAGGAGCTTCTTTGGGTTGTACAACTATTATAGGTGGTTCGTCCAAGGTTTTTCTCATCTTGGAGCACCACTGACAGATCTTACCAAGCATGGGGACTTCATATGGACTGAGAAATCATAGGAATCCTTTGATCACATGAAGGAAGTCATGGGCACTTGTCCAGTGTTGGCACTACCAGACTTCACCCTGCCATTTGTACTAGATTGTGATGCAACTGGCGAAGGGATCGGTGTAGTTTTGATGCAGGGAGGACACCCTATTGTATTTGAGATTCAAAATCTTAGTCAACCTGAGAGGTTGTACTCTATTTATGAAAAGGAAATGTTGGAAATCATGCATTCCTTGACCAAGTTCAGACAATATTTGGTGGGCAACAAATTCTTGGTCAAGACCGAACACAACAATTTGAAGTATTTCTTTGAGCAGAAGGACCTCAGTGAGTGCCAACAGAAATGGGTGATGAAGGAACAAGCATTAGAATTTCACATAGAGTATGTCAAGGGGAAGAAGAACATTGTGGCTGATGCATTATCGAGGAGACCTACAACATGTTCTTTGATGGAGATTTCAGCAGATTGGAAATCCCACTTGTTAGTGGAATATTCCAAGAACAAGTTTGCTTGTGAGGTGATGGATGGGAAGATACAGGACGACCGGTATAGGGTCATTGACGATGTCATATTTTACAAGGATATAGTCTAATTGGTGTTAGATTTAGGGCTTAAGAAGAATATCCTCACCGCAGTTCATGATTCACCTCTAGCAGGACATCAAGGGCTTTTCAAAACCTACAGACTGATCAGAGAGAGGTTCTCATGGAAGGGCCTCAAACAAGACGTTATGAGATACTTCAGTGAGTGTGTGACTTGCTAGTAGAACAAGTCAGGGCATGATCTTCCAATAGGGATACTTCAGGCACTCCCCATTCTAGAGCAAAAATGGGAGAGTATATCTATGGACTTCATCATAGGTCTACCCAAGGTCTAAGGTAAGGAATATATCTATGTAGTGGTCGACATATTGACCAAGTTTTCTCACTGATATGCCATACAGACAGAGTACAATGTAGTTCAGGTAGCCGAGATTTTCTTTAGGGAGGTCTTCAGACTTCATGGGTTGCCAAAGAACATCTTCAGTGACAGGGATAGATGGTTCATAGGGACATTTTGGAGAGAGTTGTTTAGGTTGGTGGGGATAGAGTTGACACCTAGCACTAGCTATCACCCTCAGATAGATGGGCAGACCGATATTGTCAACAAGTGGGTTGAAGGGTATTTGAGGAACTATGTAGGAGGACAACAAAGAACGTGGGTAAAGTGGTTACATTTAGGAGAACATTGCTACAACACGACCTTCCACATGTCCATTGGTATGACACCCTTCCGAGCATTGTATGGATATGATGCTCCCACTTTGGTATACTTGGTCTTTGGGGAGAGTAGAGCTCCCAAGGCCAAGGATTAGATCATAGAGAGTTAGGAGATTCTCAATTTGTTGAAAGAGAACCCGCAGATGGCACAAAATTGATAGAAGATAAGTGCCGACAGGCACATGATAGAGTGCAAATTTGATGTTGGAGATCTGGTTTTCTTGAGACTCCAACCCTACAGATAGTTATCTCTGAAGAAGAGTTGGGATGAGAAGCTCAAGCCCATATTTTATGGTCCTTACAAGATCATGCGCTGAGTAGGTGAGGTTTCTTACGAGCTAGAGATTCCAGAGGGGAGCAAGATTCATAACGTGTTCCACGTGTCTTGCCTAAAAATGTTAGTGGGACAATTCATTAGCACATCAGAGGAGCTTCCCCCATTGGATGAGGAGGGGTATTTGGAGTTAGTTCTGGAGGAGGTTTTGGAGATCCGGGAGTGGAAACTGAGGAACAGGGTCATTAGAGAGTGTTTGATCAGATGGAGAGGGCTTTCAGTAGAGGATGCTACTTGGGAGAGTGAGCAGGTGTTGCAGCACCTTGGACTGGTATTGCTTGAGGACAAGCAATTTCGGGAAGGGAGGACTGTAATGTCCCTTTCCAAATAAGAGCTCCAGAGAGGAGGATTAATGGTCTAAACCGCCCCGTTAGACTATAGCCAGGGCCAAAGAGGGGTAAACAGGGTTAGTATAGGTCACTCCAGTCACAGGTGTTATATTCAGAAAGTGACATTGAGATAAGAAGGGTTTAAAGCACTTTTAAGTCATTATGAGCTAAAAATAGAAGTCAACAATGAATTAGGGTTTCAACAGTGATTTGGGGTTTTGGAAGTCAACAGTGAATTAGGGTTTCAGCATGATTTAGGGTTTTGGAAAGCTATAAAGGAAGGGTCAACGACCTAGTTCATCATTATGTAGATTATGACTTGTCATTGAGGAGAAGAGACACATCTTAGGAGAGATAGTTTAGTGTATTTCAGGAGGAAGACACCAGTTGGCTGATTTCGGCATTGAAAGACACACCCTAATCACCAAGAAGATCATCCAGATCTTCCATCATTCTTCATTGATTCCGCAGTGCTCCCATATTTCGGGTATTATCTTTTAGTTTCTTATTTGTATTCCGGCTAATATACTTTTGTCTTTTGATCTAGCCGAGTGTTGTTATTTTATTCATCTGCAGTTGCTTATTTGTATTCTGGCTAAGATCCTTTGTATGTTGATCTAGTCGAGTATTGTCAGTTTATTCAGCTGCATTCGGTCATTTTGTAATCCAAAGAGATATCATAATACAAACTTTGCAGTCCTTTGTCACGTTTATTATTTGTATGATCATTTATATGTTGTAAACCTTTGATTCTACACACACATTAGCAACATTTCCTAGACTAGCCAAGTTAGGAACATTACATGCTCACTCCATCAACCAACATAAATCATATCACAACAACCATACCAAGAATTCCCTAAGAATTCACAACACAACAAACAATATTATCCATCAAGACTATAATGCAACCATACCAGTGTCTAAGTTATAGATCTGAGCCCATAGAATGTAGATTTGGAACCTGCCACAGCCTTCAACAGCCAGTCATCATCTCAAACACAAATCTTCATGATTTTATCCACTGTACGTGCCCTATCGTCATATAGCCCGCGTATGTACGCGCGCTATCCCATTACATCCTGCATACACCTCAGAAACTAGTGTTTCTGAAGCTCCGAGACTTTTTCCGTCAAGATCTCTGGCATTGTTGAAACTTTGATGCATCCATGAGATCCTCCTCATGCTCTCTTTCTCAGAATAGATCTTCAATCATGCTCAAAAGATCCACACCAAATATGCTCTCACAAAAAGCTCTCAAAATAAACTCTCCATCAGTAATCCAAAAGACAATCTCACAAGAAGCTCTCCATTGATCTACAAGATAATCTCACAAGAACCTCTCCATTGATCCACAAAAAGGATGTCTTGCAAGAGTCCATAGCTATCTTATTTATACTTTCATCGTCTAGGTCACTTAAACTATTTTCCTTATTTTAGGGTTAACCACTTTCCATAAATAGAAAGTTCTCCAATACTTTATCATTTAAATATTCTTTCTTGATTTTGTCACTTCTCTTTATTATTTAAATAATCCACCTTGACTTTGTCACTTTAGTTTATCATTTAAATAATTATTTCTTCTTTTAGGTCACTTTGACTTCTTTGACCTTGGGGGCTTGAAGCTTTCATATGGGGGTCCTCCAAATTCATAAGGCCATAACTCTCAAACCGTGAGGAGTTATGTGACATTCCACATACCACCAGAAATGGCATGACAAGCACTATCCATCTAGGGTAGTTTCACCAACAAGGTAACTGATCTTCATCTCATGATTCTAAATACAAGCATGGGTTCTTTCAACCACAACTCAACCACAAAGCGTCTTCTTGTAATGGCTTTCACCGATTACAACTCATTGATCCATCTTCATCGATTGGTTTCCACTTGACATCTATCATTCTCATCAAGGGTAATACATATCAATAATCAATCAATCAAACAATCACTTGACATCAATCAATGACATCAATCAATCAAACCATTGGCATCAATGACAACATGATCCAACACATGTCACCCAAGTATGCCAAGTCATTAAGCTAGTTATCAAGCCATGTCCACTGCATTAGAATGACCATGCCATGTCAGCCTCTATGTCACCACAAGAAATTCACATCCACCATAGAGACACCGAGTGTGTTGATGAGAAAGGTCAAGAAGAAGAAGTTGGAAATCACCGATGTCGATGTTACATTGGTCGTCAACGAATTGGTAAGAAGTTACGCTAGGACCCATGAGTTTTCAATTGTCGATTGTCGGTAGCCCACCAATATCAAAAAACCAATATCATAATCTACACTTTTAACACGTAAACTTGCAACTCACTGATCATCAATGACTCGTTGACGTCGGTGAACCAGAACCCCAGACTGGTCGTTTCTATGCACTAACACTTATGTCAATGACTGATTAAAGATAAAATTTGTTGCATCACAGGTCATCCACGTGACACTCCTTTCCACAATTTCGACCTACCCATATTAGCCACGTCAGCTAAGGGGAGCCCCGAACTTCAAATGACGTAATGACTGGTCCACATCAATACCTCGAAAAAGTGGCCATAAGAAGTTACACAAGCTTATAACTCTTCCACATTGAGTTTGACGACCAAACATCAATGTTCATCATTCAAACCTTAGAACAGGAGCATTCTGCGATCCCCAATATTGTCAATCATGTGTGCCAACCCGTCATTGTTTGAAATCACCGATGAACTAGTTTAATGTTCATTCGCATCGCTGATTTGCATAGTGCATTAACTCCAAATTATTGTGTCGATGATGTAATTAATCCCTGAAGATCCTAAGGATTTTTCTGTACTCATCCATGGTGAACCTAGATGGGACTGGTGGAGACAACATAGTTACCAACTTAGCGAGAACTCTACATAGTTCTTGTTTTTTGGGAGGAAAGATTTTTTACCCTGTTTTTAAAAATGGTGCTACCGACAACACCCCCCTCCCTTTTTAGGTAGTTCTTTGACATTTTAAATTTTCTGGTCCATAATGTTTCCACATTATTTTTCCATGCTTCTTTCAATGTTAAAAATGTTGTTTACCATTTAGTTTTTTGAAATTAAGTTTTTTCATATAATTGTGTGTTCTTAATTAATTTGTGGTTCTATATTTTTAAAATATAGTGGAACAAATCATTTTTACCTCATTGTTTACATTTACTTCAATACATAGAAAATAATTATACTTAAATAACAATATTTTTGAATATTTAGCAAAACAATATAATTTTTTTTGGATAAATTAAAAGATAAAAAAAACTAAGAAAAATAAAAGAATTGAAATTAAAAAAAAAAAAAAGTTAAAAAAACAAATTTAT
>JASDQU011443912.1:0-23248 GCA_032191745.1 Picea mariana
CTACCTCCCCCTATCCCCGAACCCTCCTCTCTCTTATTCCCTCCATTTCTTCCAAGCCTAGACTAACCTAGTCTAACCTTACACTAGGCTAACCTTACCCTAAACTAGTATGGTTTAACCTAATCTAACCTAGATCAGCCTTTTACCTAACCTATCCTAGTTGAACTTGTCCTAACCTACCTTACTGTATCTTAACTTAGCCTACCTTGAGCTAGCCTAGTCTATTCAACCCTAATATATCCTAACCTAACCTAACCTTAGCCTAACCTAACCTATTTTACCTTAAACTAACCTTTCCTACCCTAGCATAGCTTAACCTAACCTAATGTATCCTAGCTCATCTTGGCCTAACCTATCCTACCTTTTCCTACCCTAACTTAGCCTAATATAACCTACCCTACAATAACCTACTAGGCTATCCCAACCTAACCTAGCTCATGTGACCTTAACCTAGTGTATCCTACTCTACCCTAACCTACATAGACCGATCTAGCCTAACCTCGATAGACTAGGTTATTCTATCCTAGCCTAACCTTAAGTCTAAATCCTTAATAATAAGCCTTAGTTAGGGGTTGTCTATTTGTTTTACATTTTGAGTTTTTAGTTGTAATTTGATAATATAAATTTATAGGAAATCATAATTTTCTCTTCTTTAAATTGTATTTATGAATGTTCAAAAATATTTGAAGTATTTGGATTATACAAAATTAAGCACTCAAATCTGTAAATTCAATAAATTTTGAAAAAATTTAAAAATAAATAAAAAATATCAAAAAAAAAAACACACACAATTAGAATAGAGATTTTTCTTACAATTATGTATTTACTGTTTGAAATTGAATTTATTTATTAAATTCCAAATAATCTAATGTTCACATAATTAGGATTGTGAATGCAATTTATTTATTAAATTGCAAATAATATAATGTTCACATAATTAGGATTGTGAATGCAATGAACTGTCTGTATAGCCAACCCCGTTTTTCTTAACGCGTAGTGGGTGGAGCTAGTGGAGGCTGCTGTAAAAAATAAAGTAAAAATACATAGGATGTGGGTCAGTTAACTAATCAGATAATGCATGTGGAGTTAGAATAATAAAATAACCCTAAATTCCATCAACAGAGATGGGGTGAAGGTGTTCAAGAAGCAGATTAAACTAACTACAGTCAGTAGAGATGGGATGAAGGCGTTCAAGAAGCATATTAAACTAACTACAGTCAGTAGAGATGGACTTGTTAAGCTGTTCAAGAAGCAGATTAAACTAACTACAGTCAGTACCGATGGACCTGTTAAGTTGTTCAAGAAGTAGATAAAACTAACTACCAAGAAATTAATGAAAAATTAGTTACATAAAAAAGATAATATTGGTAGAGTAAGGGCTAAAAACAAGGATTCAGGTTAAACTAATCAGAAAGATAACATAAGAGATTAAACTACAAAAGAGACTGGTTAACTTACTGAAAAGGTGGATTAAACTACAAAAGAGACTGGTTAACTTACATGAAATATTACATGTATATGGCTAGAGCAATGGCATTAAGGTTAACCTATTGAGAGAAGGAAAGAGAAATCAAAGCTATATATACATTTAGCTCAGATTTTTTTTGCAAAAGGGTTTAGAAGAGCTTGAATTCTATTGAAGGCGTGTCTTCTGCTGTTAAGCTCTTCCAAATAATGACTATTTGCATGAGGATAGAACAGAGCCGAATCTGAAATATTTGCAATTAAAATGACGGATTCTTGAATGAATTTAGAAAACAATCTATGCAGAAGGAAATAATAATGATAAAATATACCATTGAGACGTCAGTGATCAGTCAGAAGCTCCAGCGGATGATGCAGGTGCCTCCAATTCATTTCAGCCTCTTCCTCTATCACACAGACACGACTCGGACTCTACCACACACCCTAAGAAAACCAACCAGAGAGATCACCGAGGAGGAGGAAAATATTGAAGGACTGTCCGTTAGAGCTTATCATGCTTTTTCACTTTTGAATTTCACAAATTCCCAATCGTTCAGTTTATCATGCTTTTTCACTTTTTATTTTCACAAATTCCCAAACGTTTGTGTTTGAAGCATGTTTCGTTAGAGATTGTTATGATGTTTTTTCATTTTCGATTTCAAATAAATCAAGGCTCATTAGAGGTTTTTATCATGCTTTTTCAGTTTTGATTTCAAATATTTAGATAGTTTCCCTCATTCCATTAGAGCTTATGATGCTTTTTCACTTTTGATTTTTACAAACTCCCAAATGTTCACTTTATCCGTGCGTTTGCCTTTGAAGCATGGTTCGTTAGAGGTTGCTATCGTGCCTTTTTCAATTTCGATTTCAAATAGGTTCCCTGCCTGCATGCATTTATAATGTTTTGTTAGTTTTGATTTCGAATTAAACGTATGTTTTTAAATTTTGAATTAAATAGAGGTTTTTATTTTATTTTATATTTTTTTTTTTTGTGAAATAAAGATATGATATAACATCATCTCTTTTTATAATTTTGATTTTGAGTATATGGAATTGAATAATGTAGGGATTTTAGGTATTATTATGAAAGAAAAATTTCACTTATTTAAGATTAGTTTTGATTTATGTTCAATTTTGACTTACATATTTTTTATTTGTATTTGTTTTTTCTTGAAGTTGTAGTGATTTAGATCTTCATGTTGGTATTGTTGACAAAATATTATTACATTAATAACATTTAGATTTTGCATCTAGAGTTTGGTTTATAGATGAGGGTGAACTATTAATCTAATAGTTGAGTCATTCTCCCTTAGTCTAGGTTTTGGTCTTCTATATTACACATCACCTTTATCGTTGTAGATTTTCTCATATATGAACAATTATTTAAAATATGTCTATTGTATTTGCTTGAAGAGATTTATGGTATAATATCTTGACCAATATGAAAGCAATGAAATAATTATTTAAATATTTTTCTTAAACTATATAGTAGTATTCTAAATTCTTTTTTATGAGAGTGCCCTTTATTTTCCAATTAGAAGTTATGTAGTTGCATATTTAGAAATTCTTTGTCCCTGCTAATGTTCTCAAATGATTATTTAATGTGTCATGACCTACACTCTTTCTTTTGGAATCACCATGGCTAGGGTAGAACATGTGAGCTCATTCTTAGTTCCCCTTAATATGAAAATTGATTAACACATCCAATATGTGCATATTTTAGAATTTAAGAAACCTCACTAACAATTCCAATTTGTGTTTGTGTCCTACTTTTAATAATACTATTGCCAAAAGAGACTACATAATTCTTCTTTCACTATTAACTATAGGATGCAACATAGCCATTCCTCCTTTAGGTTTCTTTGGAATTATTGAAATGAGAAATAGGGAACCTAAGGTAAATCTTGTCACTCTTTTTGATTCCAAATATTTCCTCAAGTAATTTTCTATAGGAAGGTAGTAGAGATGGTTTTTTATTTAGCATCTTGAATATGATTTTGATCCCAAATGATGGTTTTTAATATTTGGATTTAGGTTCATCTTCGAAATATTCCCCTTTTTATATGATTCAGAGGTCGTTTAACATATAGGGAATGATGTTGTGTGTTGGGTCTAGACGTGGTAGTTATGAAAAGGAGTGTAATCCTCCCCACCTAGGTTTAATTCCAACAATTCACATATTGAAGTTTTAATGATTATATTGATGTAATGGCTTTCAGCCTTATGTTGACAAAGCCTCAATATTTTATAGAAGAACTTTGTGAATTTGTTTTGGACAATTTTGTGGGATATGGATTTCTTAGAATCACAACTCTTGTATTGTGAGAGATATGCCCTCTATTTCTAAAACTTTCATCCCTTTTATGCCCTTTCCTTCAAAATTCAGTTTTTCATTGTAGCACACTCAATTTTTGAATTCTCTGAGGAATTTTAAACATCGTTACAAAGAGAATACTAGGATCGTGTTGAATCTATGACATGTTGATGCTACTGAAAAAGAAATATATATCTTGATTTTTTATAAATAAACAATAATCCAAGCTTCTCTGGTAAAGGAAAAGAAACAAAGTGATTAGCTAGTGGTTTCCACATTACTAAGGGGAAAAATTAAATATAGGAGATTCCACTTCAATGCTTACTCTAGAGTCACTTTATTGGAAGTTAATTCACAATGTCACTAAAAATGCTTTTGAGGTCGCTTGAAGGAAAAGATTTTGAATTGATGCTTCAAATCAGATTCACTCAAGTAAAAACAATGTTTACAAATTGTGATTAAGGAGGTATAGTTGAATTGATTGATAGGGTCTAGTTGTAATTTGAATTTTAAATTTTGAGTTAGATACTAGAAATGTGGTCTAAACTTTTGGAAAAATAGACAAGTTTTCGAATGTAAGAAGTGTTCAGTTTTTAGTGAAAATATTCAAGTATCAAAATTGGAACAACTCATATGATTGTAAAGATCTCTAGCTAGTTAATATATATTGATGACAATTGTGTTTTCTTGCCCAAGTATTTATTTGTGTTAATCTTAACTTGGATGCAAATTGTGATGTTTGCAATGTATATTTCCTTCTTCTTTCAACTATTGTTCTAATTCATATTTTTGTTGTTATGCAACCTTTTAGAAAACTATAGTTGTAGTAAAAAGGTCAATTATTTGGAAACTTCTTGGATGATTTGTATGCAGATATTTGTCTAGTTCTTAAAATACCTTTTAAAGTCTTAATTCTCACACAAAAGGTAATTGATTAAATTTCTTGTTGTTGTTTCCTTTATTTATCTGTCCATATCCATAACTCTTCATCAATGTTCATACCATTAGCTAAGGATAACCTACATTCCTATTATTTGGCTAGTCCAACCATATTGTCATCTTTGAAAACCTATCATTTAGCTGACCAACAAAACCAACTTATATATTAAAAAAAAAACAGCCATTCCAAATTTGAGGTGGCCTAGCTCTACCCTTTAGTAGTGAGGTGGAGACTTTAGGACCAATAGCTTCTGGTGTTGTTGTCAGGGAATTGAGTGACGAATAAATATCTCCCTTGGAGAATGACAACAATCAGATATGGTTTTCTATGGTGAAGAAAATCCAGACACACATATTGGCTATGACCTTTCACCTAGTGACTCCATAATCAAAAGACTCCATTGGAAGAGGAGCCCAACCGATAGAAAATGAAAAGGTGGAATGAAAAGACCAGGTAGTAAGACATTGTTTTTTCAAAGAGATCATACTTTATTCATCAACTCATTCCCGCCTTTTCCTTTACGTGTGGAAATAATTATCTTATGCCTTGTTTACTTGGATAATTATAATCCAACAGTGGTAAATCCATTGTTGAGAAGATAATATATACCCTCTTGCATTATTGATCATAATCTCATTCCTTCATTTGAACCAACTAGCCAGGTCCATATCTCAAATCCTCTTAAAGTTGACCCATCTTGTAAATCTTTGAATAAAAAATATGATTTATTACCTCCTCAATTCATTACTGCTCTATTTTGTGGCCAACTCACATATGTTCAATCCAATATCAGAGAAGGATATAAACCTCTGAAACTTTCTTGTGTCCCCCATGACTAACCTCCCAATTTTTTAGATTACCTTCCCAGGTTCAATGGAGAAGATCTTGTGATAGTCGAGAAATGCATGGTTTCTTTTGAAGGATTAACTAATCTTTTAAAAATAATCTATTGTGATGTTTTCATGAGAACATTTTATCAATCCTTGTATGGAGAACCTAGGATATGGATTAGAACCTTAAGATCAATTCAATAGAATCGTGGACTAATTTTCGTGCTGCATTTTTGAAATATTGGGGTGAAAAAAAATATTTTGATGAGTACTTGATTGAATTAAATTCTTTAAAGAGGAAGGGGGATGAAGTTATTACCACGTTCAATAGGAGGTTTCACAATTTTTATTGCAATATCCCTAAGTATATTCAACCTTCCGAAACTGTTGCCATGTTGTATTATATAAAATCTCAACACCCTGATCTTGTTTTTTATATCAGAGAAGGGATATCCTCATCACTAGATGAGTTATTTATTGATTCCAGGGAGATTGAGGAGAAGTTTTGGGCATGTGACAGACTTTGAGATCAGAAGCAGGAGGAAGAATATGAACATCAAAGATCAGATTTGTGTTTATATTCTTTTCAGTATTGTGATCCATTATTTTAAAATTTTAATTTTCCTCCAGATCTTAAAACTACTGAGTCATATATTTATACTATCCAATCTTTAGGGAAATTATATCATCAAGATGATTCTTAGTGTTCAATTAAAAAAAAATCTATTTATGCAAAGAGGGATGATTATGCTTTAATTTTTCTTAGAGATTTTCAAAAAGCCAATTTTGCAAAAGGTAATGATCAATTCGCGGAAGAAGAAGCTTCTATTCCAAAACACCTTGATTCTCATATAATTGATAAGAAATATTTGTTTTCTTATGATGATATAATTGATAAGGAGTGTCAACAATTTCTAGGACACCTTACTGCTCCTAATTGTTATGACGTATTTAGTATTTATGAGATGTTTTTAGTTGAGAAAAAGGATAAAAGTGTTGTTATGGTTGTAGATTTAACATAGAAACAATTTGACCAATAGTTTCATGAGGACATCAGACCCATTGTCTATGAAGAATCAAATACTACTTATGGTAGTTGTGGCCCCAAATTACAACCTGTTTTAAAGAAGAAACGTTTTCTATCACCATGGATTAGACATAATAGAAACAAATTAGTATATGACTATTATAACACAGAACTTGAAAGGGGCATTAACACTTTTTATAAAGAGCATATTTAAGTTCAAGACCTGAAGATCCATGGAGACAGTTTGAAACCTTTTCCTATTTCACTTTTATATTTGCAGAAGAAATATGTTTGAATAAAAAATGGATCTGCGAAAGATGAGGATATTCCAAGACAGCTCATCTATTTTTCATAAAAAAAAATGGTAGTGGTTCAATAATTTTATGATCCAATAGCTAATTGCATGGATTTAGTTTTTTCAAAGCTAGCAAATTTTACAAATTTCACTTTGACATCCATTTATAGCTATGAGTATAGATTGAATATGAAACTTATGTTGCACATGTTTTTTTTCTTTCCACGTTTTCATAAAATAAGGTATTTCAATCAACAAATTTCTTGAATGGTTACTATGGAAATATGTGTATACCTAAGTAGAAAGTATCAACAAATTTTAATAGGAGGATAAGATCACTTTTCCAAGCATTTGGTTTGTAGTAGTTTTGTGTGAATGAAAGACTCCATATCCCAATAAAGTCTCTGGGGTATAGATGTAGATCTATGTTTCAGTTGAAATAAGACATGTAAAAGGATTGGTAAATAGAGTGAAAGTAGTTGATGACAAGGGGATATAAATTAAGAAGTAAGGCACCTAGTATATTGTTCTTATCACCTCACAAGGAAGTGTTATCCTCGATTGGAGCCAATGTTGCAACTTAGTTTTAAACCTCTAATCTTTCCCTCCTTTATCCTATACATCTGTATAGTATGATTTTTTTCTTAGTCTCTTCTCCATGGTTTAATGAGTCAGCGTGAATTGTTCTTACCCTTCTATTGACTTTGCACCATTTTCTTTCTTTCTTGGAAAGTTATTGGATGTTCTGATTTGGCTCAATAACATAGGTCATCTTGATTTATCATTATTAAGCTTATAGAAGGTTTACCAAGCCTTTTTAGTCCAGAAAAACATTGATTGGAAGAACATGCATGTTCTTGCAAACAATTGTAAAGACTCTAATGGAATTTCCACAAATACAGGGTTACCCTCCTAGAAAATTTATGATGAAACCAAACTACATATCAAGGCCAACATATCAGAAATGCATGGGTATATAAAGGAATCACATGTAAAAGGGTTTGAAGTAATGCACATGTATGAAATAAGGTCTAGAAAAATAAAAATGCTAGTTGATTATAATAAATCTTCTATGGATGATGAGAAGGGGTTAAAAGAGAGAGGTAAGAAGATGGTTTTAATTAAACCAAATGTGGAGGCTGATGAAGGTATAAATTATAAGCACCAGGTGAAAGAATTAAAAAAACAAATTCAGACTTTGCAACAACATAATCAAGAGTTGGAGAAGCAGCATTCTAAGTCATAGAAAAATACTAGGAGATAAATCATGAAGGAAAGGTACAGGTATTAATCAAACAAAATATATAAAAAAAAAAAAAAAATTGGATGTTCAAATGAAACACACTTATTACAAAGGAATTACCAAAAGCTGTAGAAGAAAAATCAAAAGGTGCTACCCAAATTTTCTGAAAATGCTCTATATATTTTTTTTTTTTTTCATTGTCTTTTGGTGTGCCTTCTAAACAACTAGAGGTAAATTTATTAAAAATGAAAGATGTTTTTGTTGAGAAAAATACCATGCACAAAAAAATATCTTATATTTTACATAGGTATCACGTTATTGGAGAATCGAAGAGACATTTCAAGCCATTTTCCAAAAATTCACCAAATGTTGATTTCCATGTTTTTTTCATTGTCTTTGGGCACTCCTTACGAACATATGGAAATTCATTTTTGAAAAGTGGAAGAGATGTTTGTTGGGATTGGGCCTATGCACAAAAACCTCTCTCACATTGTACACATGTATCATGGTATCAGAGAATCCAAGAGGTATTTGAGGTCATTTTTGCTAGAAATTCACCAAATTAAGGGTGAGTTTTATATATCTATGTTCCAGTTCAATTTCCATCTGGACTTCACGTGGGTATCCATGCGAAGTAGAAATCCAACAAAAACTTGGGAAGGCTCCTTTATACGATTTTACTCCAACTATCAACATGATCTCTTGTTGCACTAATAGAAATTTTGTTTGAGTCTAGTCAGAGGCACTGTTACCACTTGTAATAACCTGTTGTCTTTTGATAATAAAAAAATTATTTTGAGTTCGAATTAAGGATAATATTATGAATTCATTCTTCAAATAAGATTCACTCAATTCAAAAAAATGTTTCAGAATTGTGATTGAGCGTTATTTGAGTTGATTAATAAGGTCTAGTTGTAATGTGAAGTTTAAATTTTGAGTTAGATCCTAGAAAGGTAGCCAAACCTTTTCGAAAAAGGAAAAAGAGATCAATTTTTGAATGTTGGAAGGGTTCAATTTGTAGGGAAAAGATTCAAGTATTAGAATTCATTGGACCTACTCATATGATTGTAAATCTCTCTACCTAGTGAACATATATTGATCTGACAATTGTGTTTTCTTTCCCAAGCCTTGATTTGTTTTAATCTTATTTAAGATGCAAATTGTGATGTGTGCAATGCACATTTCCTTCTTCTTTCACATATTTTCCTAATTAATCTTTTTGTTGTTATGAAACCTATTAAACATCTATTTTTGTAGTAAAAAGCTCAATTATTTGGAAACTTGTTGGATGATTTGTATCCTAATATTTGTCCATGTCTTAAAATATCATTTTAAGTCTTAATTCTCACATAGATAATTCATTGCATTTGTTGTTGTTGTTTCATTTCTCTATCTTTCCATATCCCCAACTATTCATTAAAGTTCATACCATTAGCTAAGGAGAACCTAAATTCATATATTTTGGCTAATCCAACCATATTTTCATCTTTGAAAACCTATCATTCAGCTAACCAACAAAACCAACTTATAAGAAATAAAAACCAACTAGACCAAATTTGAGGTGGCCTAGCTCTCCCCTTTAGCAGTCAAATGCATAATTTAGGACCAATAGGAGGCATGGATAGGTAAAAAGGTAAACTATTCATTTTTGAAGACCTTGAATTGTGAGGCATTTGTCCATATTGATACATAAAATAGAACAAATCTTGAATAAAAATCCAAGAAGTGTAGCTTTATTGGATACATTGTTAATGATTTTGGTTATCTCTTATGAGATTATAAAAATCACAAAATCATTAGTATTAGAGATATCATATTCAATGAGAAGGTCATGTACAAAGATCATTTGTAGGGAAAGAAACAAGAAAAAGAAAAACCATAATACACAATGCTTGATAAGATCACTGAAAAAGAAACTCCAAAGATACCAAAACATCAAAATGTACAAAAACATGAGCAACATGTACCTTAAAATACTACAAGTGTTGTTAGAAGATATAATAGGTTAAGTATACCCTCTGAACGATACTCTCCTTCATTGTATTCATTATTATTGACTAATTCTGGTGAACCAAAAAGCTATGAAGAGGAAATGTAGGTACACACTAAAGAAAAGTGGGAGCAAGGCATGAAAGAGGAAATGGATTCCTTATCAAATAACCATACGTGGGACTTGGTTCAATTTTCTGTAGGAAAAAGAGAGTTTCAAAATAAATGGGTTTACAGGTTGAAGGAAGAAGATGGAGGAAAAAAGAGGTATAGGGACAGACTTGTTTTTAAGGTGTTTGCACAAAATAAAGGTACATATTTTGATGAAATATTTCCTCCTATTGTTAAAATGACTTCAATTAGGAACATTTTTTGTCTTGTAGTAGTAAATGGTTTTCATATTGAATAATTAGATCTAAAACAACTTTTCTCCATGGGGATTTGGATTAAGAGATTTATATGCAACATACACAGGGGTATGAGGTCAAAGGGAAGGAAAATTTGGTATGCAAGCTGAAGAAGAGATTGTATGGCTTAAAGAAAGCTCCAAGGAAGTGGTATTTGACATTTGACAAGTTTATGACAGAACAAGGTTATAGTAGATGGCATTTTGATCATTGTGTTTATTTTAAGAGGATAGAAAATGGAAGATATATTATTTTTCTTTTGTATGTACATGAAATGCTTGTTGCATGGTCTAACAAGAAAGATATAAATGTGCTCAACAATAAATTATCTAATTAATTTTCGATGAAGGATTTCGGTTCTGCAAAAAAAATTCTTGGTATGAGAATAACAAGAGGCAGGAAAAATCACAAATTAGCATTGTCTCAGGGTGAGTACATAGAGAAGGCGTTGAAGAGGTTTAAAATGTAGAATGAAAAACTAGTTACTACACCTTTGGCCAGCCATTTCAACTTAACCAAAGAAATGTGTCCCAAGCCATAATATTAGATAAAATACATGGCCATGGTCCCTTATTCATCAATAGTTGGTAGCTTGATGTATGTGATGGCATGCACAACACTAGATATTGCACATGCAACGTGAGTTGTAAGAAGGTATATGAATGTTGGGTCTAGGCATATTTTTGGGAGAAAGATCATTTTTGGGAACATGCCCAATTTTGGAGAGAAAGACCTATTTTTGTACCTCTCGCAACAAGTGGTAGGAAAGAGGCATGTAGAAAAAGAAGGAAAAGAAGCATGAAGAAGGAAAATCAATGCGAAAGGCATGAAAACACGCTGAAACGTGACAGGCTTAGGGTTTTTGGCAAAGATTGTAACAACTATAAACCTTTAGAGTAGTATAAATAAGGACCTAGGAAGTCTAGGTTGGGTTTGTTCAATTCATTATTGAAAGTTATTTGGTTGGGAAGGAATTGATTGTAATAGGTTTGGTGGTAGAGTGAGATAAGTTAGGTTTTGAGAGTTAGGTCACAGGCTGATGAGACTTCTGTGATCTAGTTAGCCACCCTAAGGGTACTTACCCTGATTTTGATTGTAATACCGATAATGTATTGCACACAGTGCAAGATTTTCCAGCAGAATAAATAAAAGAGTAGAGAATCCAGATCTTTGTGGACATTTCCCTAGGAGTGGGTGAACCACAATAAACCTTGTTTTCTATGTGATTTTTAATGAATTATTTTCTTTTATGCTAATCATTATCTCAAGAATGAAAGGTTAAAGTAGTTATATCATCATGCATGCATAGGTTTAAAGATGAACGAATCATATAATTAGATGAATGATTAACAAAGATAATGCATAAGGAAGAGAATCCAACCAAAATCCCCACTCATTCATAGAATGAAAACACATGAGTATTATTGTCCCCCATAAAATATATATCAGGTGAGACTATGATATGCCGCTTGTGTGTAGCATTTCCTTTTGGTTTACTAGGAGGGACGATAGTTTTTAGGGTTTTGTTGTACACCTATTTGAGATCATAACCTAGGTTAGCCAAAGAAGTAACCAACAAATGGTTTCATTTCCAGCTGGAACTGCACAAGATTAAGTGGATGAGAGCCATGCAAGAAAAGCATAAAATATGAAAGTATATAAGGGAATTTTGAGGCCATGGAATCCAATGAATACAAATATTGAAATATGGTGGAGAAAAAAGGAACTCGAGTTTGTGTAGAAGGACAACATAAACCTTAATTTAACACTGCACAAATATCTTGACAAATATATATTTAGTGACTTGAATGAGGTATTTTTCTGTGATTTCCCACATTTGTTGCAGGAGTGGTTATTGAGGTTAAAGGAAAACCACCCTATGAATTAGATCAGACACTTGGAGTGGAATCCTATGGAGATTGCGTAGTTACAACAAGTTAATAAAAAATGCACGCTCGCAGTAGATTTTTTTTTACATGGTATTGTTGCAGGGTTTATCACTGTACTTTCAGTAGATACTGTGAAATCCCACTCTAAGGAAGAGAAGTATTTTATAAAGAGGCCAATAGTTATGTACATCACATCATTGTACACTTCAATAAATATTTTATTTTATGACAACGGTGTGATGACCATGGAATCAGACAACCAAACTTCCTTATGTGCATGGGGGAAGTGGGGGAAGCACTTACAGGAGGTGGATATATGGGCAAGGAGACGGATGAGGAAAATAAGAAGGAGGCCATGGAACCAATCATGATGGAAGAGGATTGTATAAATCGTATAATGGAAAAGGCTAGAAAGACAGACGTTAGAATACCTTACCAATATAAAATGAATAACAAGAAGAGAGCCATAGTTGATAGAGAGGGCTTAGCAAGTGATGAATAAGAGGTACAGGATCTCTGTGATGTGGATAAGATTGAAGAAATCCTTCTTTAAACATATGAAAGTAAAAAAAGATGTACACAACCAAGAATAGAAGAAAGAACTCCAATTTAGCTTACCATCAATGTGGAATCTACAACCCCATGTGAGAGTAATACAATAGAAATAACACCAACATTTAGACAACCAAATTCTAATGGAAGAAGAGAAACAAGATAGGGATCCAATTGAGGAAAATCAATTGGGGGAGAAAGTTTAGGAAGTAACAATCAACTATCTACATCGCATGGAGGAAGTAGTTCAACACAACTCAAAATGGCAGGACATGATCCCACGATTATATTACCAAAATTCTAGGGAGAGGCATCAGAGGACCTTGAAAAGCATTTAGTAATCTGTGAAAATATTTGGGAAGAAAATAAAATCACAGATGAGGATAAAAAGATCGTATGGTTATCTATCACACTATGATATTGTGCGTTGGACTAGTACATGAGCCTATATGTAAAGAGTCTATAGGGAGTACCAAATACTATCGCAGACGTGGAAAAAAAATTGGTAAACGAATTTTCGAAGCCAAGATTAGAAGACCGGTACATGAATAAAATGACTGAAATCAGGAAGAAACTAGGTGAGCCTATTTGGGAGATTGACCAAAGGTTCAAATGTTGGAAAGGTAAGTTGAAATATGAAATTATTGACATGCAACATAGGTGCTTATTTGTGAACTCACTGTTACCACACATTAAGTACCGTTTGATACAAAAAAAGTTCCAAACTTAGGAAGAGGCTCTGCACACAACCCTCCAGTAGGAAGAGAACTAGTATTAGTAGACATATCCAAAAATAGAGTATCTAAAGGAGGATTTGAATATTCTCACATTTCAACTTAACAAGAATAATGGAAAAGATAAAAGAGAAGTTGTTTGGTGTACACTATACAAGACAAAACGACACCATAAGAAGGAATGTCCAACTTTTTCGTAGTACTTGGCAACAGGGGTGTTGAACCCCTTTCCAATAGGAGGAGCATGGTGAGATATTTTTAATATGCATGGGCATGATCCATATCATTGTCCAATGATGAAGAAGTATAATATAGTACAAAAAAATTCATATTTCATTTTTTTCAAATCAATGGGACATGATGATAAGGATTATAGAACATTGAAACTGACGAGAGAAAGAATTTTAGACACTTACAAGATGCAATAAGAAATGGTGACATGACAAAATGGAATTTAGTTCATCCAGGTGAGACCACCATACAAAAATGTGCAACCATAGTACAACAATTCACAACCACGGTATAATCCCACATTGTCTACCTAGGTACCCCAATACAATGCACTACGAGGAGACTGAGGTGGATACAGAGGTGGAGGATGAGGTAGAGGAGGATTTGGATGAGGAAGAGGACCAATAGTGTATAAAAAATAAAAACAACGAGGACATTATGTAAGGGATTTTCCACTTCCACCAATGGCATGTATGTACTTTCATGCAGCAGACCATGACATAGAAGACTGCCCAACACTCTTGGGAAATATCCAGTAAAAAAGGAACCAAAATAACCAGAATGTCGAGTGCATTTCTATAGAATGTAGGGATTATGGGAGAAACATCAATATAGTCACTCGAGGAGGAGCCAATATAGGATTTGATGCAGTAGAAAAAGATTCATCTCAACACCAATGGGTGAAGAAGAATAATGAGCCACAAAAGTAGTTTGATGCATGGGAAGAAAAGGAAAAATTGAAGAAGGCCAAACACAAGCTTCTCAAGAAGAATGTTGCATCTACATCAATTGTGAAGTAAACTCAAGGCCCACCAATGTCTAATATGCTGCCTTTAATGGACAATACAAGTAAAGGACAAAATTTAGAGAAAGTAAGTACCATAAAGGCTTTTATATAGTCCCGTGGTAAGTTATTGAATGATCCATCATCTGTTAAGTTCTTACAAAATCTGCTAGAAAGTTGAAACACAGATGTAGAAGGGAAGTTAGAGTATAAAAATTGAATCATCTCGATACAAGAAAAAGTACAAGTAGATAATTCAAGCTAAACACCAACATTGGGGATTTCAACATGGGAGATATTATACTAGATTTAGGCTTTGAAGTAAATGTCTTTCCTAAAATACAGGGTAGTGTATGGGAGAACCAACATTAGGCTATTCACCTATCTAGTTGAAAGTAGAAAATGAACATAGAGTGTTACCAATTGGAAGGCTTAAAGGTGTTAAAATAGAGTTGGATGGAGTGCATGTTATGGAAAATTTTGAAGTGATAGATATAGTGGATGGCACAACACCTACCTAGCATTACTTGGATTGAATTGAGAATTTGATAACCAGGATATAATCAACATGAAGACAATGAAAATGAATTTTGAATGAAATTAATATAGAGTCATTGCACCATTATAACTTTCAAAAGGAGAAAGGTTTGTAGAAGTGACTTGTTTGGATCTGGATGAAATAAATCAGTTGTACAAAACCACTGTGTGAGAAGAAGACTATGTCAACCCAACTGTAGATGGGATACTTAGCTAGAGAATCGTTACATTGTGTGCTTCCAAATTAGACAAAGGTTTGGAGAATTGGAAACGTCGATTACATGAAGTCTCTACAAGGAGGTGAACAATAATAGATTGTGCAGTAAGGTGGCCTGGTACATAAATAAGAGAACCTCTTAGTTTTCATGGGTAGAACAACTTAGAGGAATTCTTGACAAAATATGAAGAGTGTTGACACTTAAAAATTCAACTATGAATCCTATTCTCACAAATTATGGCCAAGCTTTATTATTTATTTATATTGATAATAAAATAGTAGGTGGGACCCCCTTGCATAGTTATGGAACTATGGTGGATAAGAAGTGCTTATATTTTGTTGGCTTTTGTGATGGTATAAACGCAGTCTTCTACAGTTCATTTTTTCCATATCATGGTTTAAAATTCTATGGTGATATGTATTGGTTGGATGATTAAAACATGACACTAAATGGGTTTGATGATCTCTCATAGAATATAATAATGCTTCCCTTTTGGATAAAAGAATTATACTCAGGTTCAAATATTGTATATTGTTATGACAAGAGTTTGGGTGCTCTTGACCCTTATTACTATGGTTATGTGGATTGTTTGAGTTTCATACTGATTTGTGTTCCTAGAAAGTTGACATTTGAAGAAGTTTGATATTACCAAGGGGTGGCACACCTTGCAAAAATGATATGCAAATTTCGGGTTTTGGTTGATTAATTGTTGGATTTTAGTGCTATGGTGAGTGTGCTTGGATCGTACTAAACATTCAATGAATATTGGAAGGGAGAAGCAATGTCCATTTTTTGCACGTCACTCAAACTCCCCTCGAGCCAGTCACCCTAGTCATTATTGCATTGTTTTGGCTCTAGTAATTGATGTTACTCTGCCTTGCTCGGTCATGAAGGATATATATGTTAATGTTTAAGCCATTATTATAGTTCTTTGCATTATTATAGTTCTTTGCATTTTATTATAGTTTAAGCCATTATTATAGTTCTTTTCATTTCATTAGATAACAAAAGACACAACATTTATGCTGGGAAACCCTCTAGGGGAAGAAAATCCAGCAAAACTTCCTTAATATAGATAGCCAATACAATTCCAAGATATCTCTTAAACTAATGCAGAAGATCCTCTCCCAGATATGTGCCACTCTCTCACTCCTTCTTCTCTAACAACAGATCTGAAACTTATCCCTCAATGAGCAAGTGAGTTGTGTGTCTACGTGAGGCGCTAGCCTCCTTATTTATATTAGACTAGCACGTGTGAAGTGTCTCTTCATTGGAAGGGTCGACTTCTCCAACTAGGTGGTTATAACCATCTTAATTACATTATGGGGCCTCTTTAATATCTATTGGGGCTGACTTCTTAATATGCCTATCATAATTATCATTTGACCAATCCACAAAAGGGGATTTTTTCCTATTACAATAGCTGGCATGATTAATCCACAATGGGGATTGATCCAATGAATAATACGTCAAATAATAATAAGAATACTCTTTGTAGTTACATTATTTCAACACTCCCCCTTAACAAGAAGGGTATTCTTCAACAACATCATGCAAGAGAGAGAGGACAACATCATCAATAGAATCATGTGAGAGAGAAAGGACAACATCATCAACAACATCAAGTGGGTGAGAGGACAACATCATCAATATCATCTTGGAACACTGACTGGCATATCTAAAAATCATCAGAAATTTTCTTCATTGGCAGCATCGTCATTCTCAAAGGAATGCCATCATCATCTGCATCAATATGTATTAGTATAAAAATTGATACATCATCATCATCATAGCACAAGGCTGGCTCATCATAATACAAGATTGGCTTTACGTCACAATTGTCAAGGTGGAAGCTCAGTACTTGTCTCATCTCAATGTCTTGCCTTACGTCACAACACTCAGGTTGGAAGCAAGATACTAGACTGGTTTTACGTCACATCTATCAAGATGGAAGCATAGTAATAGTCTCATATCATCGTCTTTCTTTACGTCATAGCACTCAAGATGGAAGAAAGATACTCCTCCTGCTTTACGGCACAACCATCAGGTCGGAAGCAGGATACTAGACTAGCTTTACATCACAACTATCTAGATAGAAGCTTAGTGATAGTATCATCATATCATCTTGCTTTACATCACAACCATTAGGTCATAAGAAAGGTACATATCTTGCTTTACGTCACAACCATCAGGTCAGAAGCAGGTAACTAGACTTACTTTACATTGTAGCTATACAACCGGAAGCATAGTACTAGTTACACAACATCTTTCTTTACGTCACAACCATTAGGTCAGAAGCAAGGTACTCATCCTGCTTTATGTCACAACCATCAGGTCAAAAGAAGGATACTAGACTGGATTTACGTCACAACTATCTAGCTGGAAGCACAGTACTAGTCATATCACATCATCTTTCTTTGCGTCACAACCATCTGGTCGGAAGCAAGACATGTCTCATCACAACATCTACTCCCCCTTTTGATGAGGGTCCTTTCGAACTATACCAAGATTATCTCAAAAGTACTCAAACTTTATGCAAGATAGTGGCTTGGTCAACATCTCAGCAACATTTTCATCTATGCTAATGTAATTGAGATTTAAGGCTCCTGTCTGCACCATGTCACATATGTAATGATAACAAATATCTATGTACTTTGACCTATCATGGAATACAAGATTCTATGTCATCTTTATGTAGCTCTGGTTGTCACATAGAATCAAGGTTTCTCTCATCTCTAAGTCAAATAGGTCGGTCAAGAACTTTCGAAGCCATATAGCTTCACAGCTGGCAGAACATGCAACAATGTATTCTATTTCCATTGTGCTGAGAGAAATACTAGATTGCTTCCTACTCTGCCATGAGATCATAGATGATCCCAAACTGAAACAACATCCTAGAGTGTTTTTCCTATCAAAAACACTTCCTGCCCAATCTACATCAGTATATCCACTCAATGTGAAATCATGATCTCCATCATAGCTGAGATTATAATCTATTGTAGCTTTAAGGTACCTTAGCACACGTTTTTCAGCGACTAGGTGAACATCTCTGGGTTCTACTAGAAACTGAGTCAAGGTGTTCATAGAAAAACAAATGTTTGGTCTAGTTTTCATCAGGTACATTAGTGATACAATAATCTATCTGTACAGTGTGGCATCAATCAATTCTGACGAAGTATCAACCAATAGCTTTAGCTTTGCTTCCATGGGTGTATTCACAGGCTTGCATTCCAACATGTCAAATATATTAAAGATTTTTATCGTGTACTTCTCTTGTTTAAGGAAGATCCTCTCAGGACTCTGCCATACCTCAAGACCTAGGAAATAATGCATTAAGCCAAATTCTTTCATTTCAAATTCCAAGGAAAGTCTCTTTTTACATTTCATGATGAGATTTTCTTCTCCGGTTAAGAATAAGTCATCCACATATAGCAGTAAGATTACTGGCTCATTGTTCATGATTTTGAAGTAGAGGTTAGAGTCTTCTTTACTCTTGGTAAAGCCTAAGCTCGTCAAGAAACTGTCTATATGGCCATACCAAGCTCTAGGAGCTTTCTTCAATCCTTATAAGGCTTTCTTCAATCTGCAGACATGAGACTTCCTATATTCAACCTAAAATCCTTGAGGTTTCTCGATATACACTTCCTCTTCAATGACACCATTTAGGAAAGATGTCTTCACATCCATCTGGTGCAGCTTCCACTTCATCTTAGCTTCAAGAGCTATGATGGTTCTGATCGAAGTGTATCTAGCCACAGGAGCGAATGTCTCTTCATAGTCAATGCCTTCCTTCTCGGAAAAGACACAAGCGAAAAATCTTTCTTTATACTTCTCAATACTTCCATCAGAAACATGTTTTATTTTGAAGAGCCATTTGGAGGATACCACATATTTATTCTTCGGTCTGGGAACTATTTCCCATAATTCATTCTTCATTATGGATTGGTATTCCTCTGTCAGGCCATCTACCCATTCTTTCGTCTGAATGGCTTCTTCAAAGTAGCTAGGCTCCTCTTCAAAGAAATCACACATCAAAGCCATATAACTGGAGAATGGATTTTATCTTTTCACCTGTCTCGTAGTTCCTTGGTGAACACCATACTTCTCTCCATATTGAATAATCTCTGTAGCCCAAGATGGCTTTATTTTATGGAGGGTCATCATTTGAGGAGGTTCTTGCACTTATACTATATCATGGTCTTCTAGAAGTTCCTTATCAGGGGAAGTTATAACTTCTCTCACTGGTTCTGCAGCTTTGAGAACCTCCCTCATTACAATACTTCCTCTTCATATACTTCTTCAAGCTGGCATAGTTTAGATTTCTTGAGCGGTGCATCTTCATCAAAGGTCACATCCCTGTTGATATCAATGTGATGGTGACCTGGTATATAGATTATGAAGGCCTTGGAGACCTAACAATATCCCATAAATATTCCCCTTTTCCTGAAGGGTCCATCTTGTTTCTCTTTTCTTTAGGTATATGAATAAACACTGGACAGCCAAATATTTTGAGATGGATTACCTCTGGCTTCTTTCTGGTGATCATCTCTTCCAGTGTATTGAGCCCAAGTGCACTATGAGACAATCCGTTTTGCACATATACAGTTGCCATTGCTGCTTCTTCCCATAATCACATAGGAAGATCTTGATCATGGATTATAGTCTTCACAGCTTCCATTATGATTATCTTCTTATGTTCAGCTACACCGTCTTGTTGGGGATTATAGGGAGTAGTGAGTTCCCTCTTGATCCCAACATATTTGCAGAAGTTCACAAACTCTTTTGAGGTATATTCTCCTCCATTATCTGACCTGAGTATATTAATGTTCCTTTCAGAAAGGTTCTCTATGAAGGCTTTGAATTGTTTGAACTTGATGAACACGTCATCTTAAGATTTCAATAAATATATCCAAGTTTTATGAGAGTAATCATCAATGAATGATACATAATATACATACCCACTAATGGAGGATGATGGAATTGGGCCACATACATCTGAATGAATGAGTTCTAGTACTTCTTCTGCCTTCTTGTCCCTCTTCAAAAATGGGTTCTTGATGTTCTTCCCTTCTTCACATCCATTGCATACGCCTTCATGGTCACCTTTTAGTTCTGGTAAACATGTGACCACTTTGCATATGTATGGTAGTTCCTTGTAGTTTATGTGGGCTAACCTTCTATGCCAAAGTTCACATGAGTTTTCAATGGCATGGGTCATGATAGCCTCTGAGTGACCCTTTAGTTTATACAAGCCATTTTCTTCACTTCCAATGATGATTGATTTATTTAAGGTTTCTCCTTTATCCCACATAAGAACTTCCCCATATATAAAGGCAACTCTGAAGCCTTTCTTTTCTAAATATGAAATGGAGAGCAGGTTTGTCTTCAATCCTAGTACATATAGTACATCCTTCATTTTAGTGAATTCCCTAAATTCAGTTTGTGGTTTGATTCTCCCACTCCCTTGATGGGATATTGGTGATCATCTCCAAGTGTCACATTCTAAGAAAACTTATTTTCTAAGATACAAGAGAGAATGTTTCTTTGTCCCATCATGTGCTTGGATGCACCACTATCAATGAGCCAAGTGTCCTCTCTAGGTGTTACAGATCCTTAGAGGGCCGAGATCAAGACCTGGTCTTTGATCTGCTCTCTTCTCATCTTTGTGGGTGGCTCTTCATCTTTGAGTACATGGGCATGGAGCCTCTTATGTTTTCTCTTGTATTATTCTCATCTGGCTGGACAAAACTTTGCAATGTGTCCCATCTTTTCACAATGATAGAATTGTACAGATGATTAGTCCCTTTCCTTTCATTGTTCTTTCTTCTAAAATCTCCTTGGATGAGATTCTTAATGATTCAATTTGTTTGACTGTTGAGGATCTTTATGAGTCTCCTTTTTGAGGTAGGGTTTCTTCCATCCTCCTTCGGTGTGAGTAGCTAGGGATTGATTATCATCTCTTGCTAGTAATGCTTCACGACTCACTGCTCTTCACTCTTTATGAGGAAACCCTAATTTTTCAAACTTCAAATTTTGAAATTCTGATCCAAGGAATAGATGCGTTGAGCTGAGGCGAGTATGCTGGTGTAGCTGGAATTTCAAAAATCCAACTTTTACCCCCTCAAAATTGATCTGTGGATTTCTGGACTGGTGCTTCTGGTTTTTGCTACTTCTGGTACTCCAGTACTTCTGGTACTCTAGTTTTCTGATTTTCTGGTACTTTGTGAAACTAGGGTTTCACTTTCTGGGAGATCCAGCCATTAAAAAAGTGCGTTGATGATGCCAAATTTATCCTTAGGGGAGTACACAACTTTCTAGATAGTTTTAGGGATGAAAAGATTCAGTTTTGAAAAACCCTAATTTGCAGGTACTGCAATAGTGATGTTTTTCCTCTTGCGAAATATGCTTCCTTCAGGTTGGCTCTGATACCATGTTAATGTTTATGCCATTATTATAGTTCTTTGCATTTCAATAGATAATAGCAACATAAGAACAATATCACTGAGAAATACACATTCATAAGAGACACAAGATTTATCTCGGGAAACCCTCTAGGGAAAGAAAACCCAGAAAAACTTCCTCAATATAGATAGCCAATACAATGGCAAGAGATCTCTATGATAAAAAAAAAATTCCTCTCCAAGATATGAGCCACTCTCTCTGTCCTTTGTTGTTAACAGATCAAAACTTGTCTCTCAAACTGAGCAAGTGAGTTATGTTCAATTGAGGTGCTAGCCTCCTTTATTGATAAAAGTCTGGCACATGTGAAGCATCTCTTCACTAGCAGGGATGAATTCTCAATCTGGGTGGGTAAACCCACCTTTATTATATTCATGGGTCTCTTAACTAACTGTTGGGACCAACTTCTTATTCTGCCTATTACAATTGTCTTTTGGCCAATCTTCAAAAGGGGATTTGGTCCTATTACAATATCTGACATGATCAATCCACAATGGGGATTCATCCTATGAATAAAATATCAATAATAATAAGAATACTCTTTGCAGTTACACTATTTCAACAATGAGGAGCGAGAAAATTAGCACTGGTATTTGCGTAGGATGGAGCACACAATAATAGTTGCATAGCGCGAGAGTCTGCACAACATTTGTGTAGTAGGGGATTTTGGAGCTTGCTTGAGATAAAAGAAACCAATTTGTAGGTCTAGAATGTGTGTAGAGGAATGAAAGATGATTCAGAAGGATGTAATATTTTATGTGGAGATGTTTTGAGAGGGAATAGTATCCATTTCAAGTGAAAAGACCCTTTATATCATTTAAGTGACTTTCACAACGCGCCCAGCTTTTGATCCTTGCAAGGTACAAATGACATAAAGAACCATCAATCACTTTCACTAAGTTCATTAGATGTGACCATTCTCATTAAATGGCTCTCAAAATACCTCCTTCCTAAACTTATGACTTCAAATATGACATATCATTTCCCTTATATGAAGTCATTTTGGACTTCAAAAAAAGGATCCTCACAAAATATTTCAGGATTACAAACAACCCATGGACCTTCTAAAGACTTCTTCAGCTTCATAATATGTGATGATATACACAAACCATTGAGTTGGACTAATTATTTTAACTCTTATTTGACATGCACCTTACCTTGTATTTTAACAATTACCTAAGGCTTCTTGAGCCATCCCATGAATCTCGTTATACACAAACTATGACTTAATCTAGGAATGCCTTGGTATTCCTAAGACCATGGTATGACCTTGAAAAATTTAGACAAAATATAATTCTTATCCTAAAAATTTTGATTCTAACACCTCCCCCTCCC
>JASDQU011443913.1:4460-23211 GCA_032191745.1 Picea mariana
ACAAGATAAAGTAGCATGCAACAAGATAGTAATCAACCCTTTAAACATTAGAAAATGACATGAAATTCCATAAATTACCTACCTCTCCAATTTTCTAGGCTAGACAAAACCCTAGTTGCAACAATACATTATCCAAGAAAGAATGAACATCCACAAAAGATCCTTCTCCAAGATAACACATGAGATCAAGAGACAAGAGAGAGAGAGAAATGGAGAAAATTTCTAGAGCTACCCCACCTCAAGTGAGTGAGGAAGTGATATAAAAAATAAGGGGAATACTAGCCTTAATTATAAGGAAACACTAGTGCTCCAAAAGTCACAAATATGAAAAGACATGTCACTTAGTGGGGTTGACCCCTCAAATTTGCCTTTAGAAAAGTCAAAAATGAAAAAATAATACAAAAATGGTCACACGTGTGGTGAAGTCATGCCCTCAATGGGATAGGAGGGTCTCTCCAAGGCCATGTGTCATTTTTGGAGGTGCTAAGGTGGTGGAAGGGTTCTACACCCCCTCTCGAAGTCATCACTACCATCCAAGTGGCAGGAAACCCCATCATCTCCATCAAACCCTAGCACGACTTCATTACCTAAATGCTCAATGTCCAAAGTGAAAGGGGTGGCATCTGAAGAGGATGAGTTTACGCATCATCTCTGGGTGTCATCCAATTATCTCCATGTGCAACGTCCTCCATCTAGTGCACGATAGCCTCCAGGGTGTAGAGCCCAGGGTGTGGGATTTCTTCCCATCTATGTGCTACCATGACCAAAGTTGTCAAAATCAAGCCCATCCATCCATCATCCAAGGTCCTGAAGATGTGAGAGCCCATGTATGAATGTGTCAAGTCACTAGTTGACTTAGTGCTCTTCATCACACGTGCCAAATCTTGCAATAAAGGCACAATGTCATGGGTGAAATCTTGGGGAGTCCTTCAAAGAACCATGTCAGGGCCATCCAAATCAAAACAAAATACGAAATCAAGTAATATAAGATATACTAGTCCTTGAATCATGCAAAGTAAGTTGTTACTTTAGATATAAGCCACATGAACAGTTAACTTCAGTATCCCCTTCAAGTATCACACTAACTCTTGACTTTATGTGTAACATCCCTAGTTCTAATCCCTGTGAATTATAATGTAATTATATAAATGTGAATTAGGTCGGTGAACCTATGTGTTTGGGCGAAGAGCTCGTATTGATATAATGTGGATACAACCAAACTGTTGGGTATGTCTTATATTCATTGCACGACTAGCTCTAGTGTTTATTACGTTGCATCAAATGCACATGGGAGTTTGAGGGTGGGGGAGGGGTCGCAAGGGTTCAAGGGCAGCACCCCTGAGAATTTGTATTCTCCTTGGGAAATGTGTCACATATTTGTCTCATTTTTCATGTCTCCTTGATTTTCGTGTCCATTGTTGGGTGGTTTTTTGGCACATGCATTTTGCCAATGGTTTTCTATTTTCAGTTAAGGAATTAGGGTTGTTGACTAATCCAGGTCATTGGGTTAGGGTTTTGGATGCCACTGGCTCCTATATGTATCTTGTATTGTAAACAATGTATCACTATGAATGAATATAGAATATGTTGGTTTTCCTGGTTTGGGTTTCCAGGGGAAAAATCTCTGTGTAGTGTTTGTATTTTCCATTGTATCTTTTTTGTTCTTTTATTGAAAATCTATTTGCAATAAATATTGTACAAGGTTAAAATATACACAAGCAATGTAATATGCGAATTGTATTTCAATATTTTAATAATAAAAATGTGATGGCAGTGACTAAGGGAACATGGACAAAAGATGGGGGTTGAATTAATCCAAAAGAGAGGGGAGTGTCTAGGGTAATGGCTAAGAGCAGTCTAAGGGGGAAATACCATCTAAGGTTCATCACATGTCTAGGGTAATTTAAGCCATTTTTCCTAATCTTGCTTATTCTATATGAACCTTCTGATTTTTGATTGAGTGTTCCCAAAGACAATAATTGAATACATGTAAGAGGATGGGTGTGAGTGGTCACATCCATGTTGATGTTTTGGTAGCTATAGAGGGTATTAACCTCTAGGATAACCTTTGTACTTAGAGTAGAATATTCCAGAAGAAAGAGAACCATTAAACAAATGTGGAAATACCCTAGAAGAGAAGTTGGCCCAAGAAGATTAATAGTAAAGTAATAGAATGCTTTAGAAAGTGAGGTCGACCCCACATGAAAAGACACCTTGGAAGACTAGTATAAATAGAGGCTAGGTGATCCTCATTTGAACACACACTCACTCACTCAGTTAGGGCGCAATTTTAAGGAGTAGCAGTTGTAGCAGAAGGAGGCACAAGTCTGGAGAGGGTGGTGTAGCAGTTGTCGTGGTGTAATCTCAGTCTTTCTAGTAGCTCTCTTGTTCACTTCTCTTGGTAAAGGTACGCTTCTATTGGTAGAGGTATGCTCTCTTGATATTGTGTTGTTGCCACAACAGTATTGGTATTTATGGTTAGGGTTTATCTGTTGGTTCTAGTGGACTTTCCATAATCTATCTAAGAACACAACAATATTGGTATTTTTGGTTAGGGTTTATCTGTTGGTTCTAGTGGAATTTCCATAATCTATCTAAGAAAAGGTTATTGTGCTCAGGGGTGGCATGTGTAAGTGCCTATGGTTCATTGAAGAAGAAGTTGCAGTCCCAGTTGCAATTCCTCTGGTCCAATGAATTTTTTGGTAGCTCGTTGAGCAACTTATTGAAGGACAAAATTATTATTTCCCTAGATCAACTCGCTAATAATTTTTCCAATAGTTCCATCTAGGGTTTCTGGTTTTGCAATGACAAAAAACCCTAACCCAAATTCATTGGGAACTTTGAGTGAATTTTTGGGCCTAATTCTTGGTTTTCCTAGTGTGCCCTATCCTAGCACACCTTTTGGTGCCCTCAGTTAGCAAAAACGTCAAGGTTTATTTTTTGAGTTAGACAAGTTGAAGTCAAACCTCTGGTCAAAGTTAAAGTTATAAGTTGACTTTAGTCAAAGTATTAGATTGATTAAGGTTGAGATTTTAGATTTTATTTGCATTATATTCCCTAACTCAGATTTCTGTTAAGAAAGCATATTGTCTTAGTACAGGGGACAGGTACTTGTCATCTTGAGTGAAGGAGACTTGGAAGAAAAGCAACAACACTCATTCTTGGAGATAAGACTCCAAGTTCTAGGTTTGATTGATTAAATTGATAAGTTTCCATATCAAGTTTTAAAATAGCTACATTACAAGTAAACACTATAGTTGTGACAACAATCTTTGAAAGGTTATATTACTACTGGGTACAATGAATACTTGGTAGCATGTGAGTACTATTAATATAAATTATTATTGTACTTTTTTGCAAGATGAACTAACATCTCCTCTAGGAGATATTTCTTGTTTTTCTTCGAGGCGGGTCAACTTGGTAATGCTATGACGATTACCATGAAATTGTCTTTTATTCTTGTTACGATAGTTATGTTCTTATGAAAATGCTATTATAATGGAAATATTTTTTCTCTTGTTGCTCTTGTCTCGGGTAGGTTATCTTACAAATTTTGTGGAGGTTACCATGGAGATGTATGTGTTCTAGGAAGGTTACCACAAAAGCAGGTCACTAGTGATAGCTCTGAGAGGGAGCTACAGTGACAGTTGTAGAAGGAAACATATTAAATAGCCTCCAGTTTGAGACATGGAGTAGACTAACCATTAGGAAGAGCCCGTTCCCAAGGAGTGACAACAAAGCCAAATGAGTTTTGGACATCGTGCATTTAGATGTGTGTGGACCAATGGCAAACACTTCACTTAGTAGATAATGGAGGAATGTTCACATCAGATGACTTCAAAGAATTTTGCAAAGAAGTTGGGATTAAGAGGGAGCTCACTACTCACTACAATCCTCAATAGAATGGGGTAGCAGAAAGAAAGAACCGAATGATAATGGAAGTAGTAAAGGCTATGATTCATGATCAAGAATTACTTATGCATCTATGGCAAGAAGTAGCCCAGATCGTTGAATATGTGCATAACAAAAGTCCTCACAATGTACTTGGGAAACAAGACACCAGAAGAAATGTTTACAGGATAACAACCATAGGTCAGCCACCTAAGGATATTTGGTTGTCCAGTGTATGTGCATGTTCCCAAAGATAAGAGATCAAAGTTGGATCCTTCAGGAAAGAAGGGTATATTTGTTGGATATAGTGAGACATCAAAGGCACATAGAGTCTACATCCCTACTTATAGAGAGATTGATATTTGTAGAGATGTTATGTTCGATATGGATGCAACCTTCAGTAGATCGAGGCAACATCATACAAATGAGATCCATGATGAGGAGCATGAAGCTCATAGAGTTGTAGATACAAATGCATGTAATGATGTTGTGCCAAAAGAGAATTGTCCAGAGAGCCATGACATGGAAAAACCACAAATACCTCAAAAAACAAGTACAAAGAAAAGAAGACCACTTGGGATTGTAATATTATTCAGGATGCCGAGAAGTATGGTGCTCCAGATGGATCTTTCAGAGAAAGCGAGAAACCTCGACCATATTCCAGTTACGTTGCATTTTAATGTGATATCAATGATGGTTAGCCTACCTGTTATGAAGAGGCTACAAAGAAGAAAGTATGGAAGGATTCCATGATTGAAGAATACCAATCCATCATTAAGAATGATGTTTGGGATGTGGTTCCGAGACCGAAAGAGAAATCAATTGTGAGTTCCAAATAGATCTACAAGATGAAACATTTAGTAGATGGAAGTATCGAGAAGTACAAGGCAAGATTCATGGCTCGTGGATTCTCCTGGAAAGAAGGAATAGATTATGAGGAGACATTTTCTCCTATGGCGAGATACACTTCAATTAGAGATATACTTGCGATAGTTGTAGTAATGAAATGGAAGGTACACCAAATGGATGTGAAGACAACTTTTATGAATGGTGTAGTAGAAGAGGAAGTGTACGTGGAGCAGTCACAAGGATTTGAGACACATGTGTGCAGATTGAATAAATCCTTGTATGGATTGAAGCAAGCACCCAGGGCATGGTACAGTAGAATTGACAGCTTTCTGATGAGCTTGGGTTTTACCAAGAGTAAAGTAGATCCCAACCTTTACTACAAGGTTGAGGATAGTGGACCAGTGATATTATTGTTATATGTGGATGACTTGTTTCTAATGGGGAATGATCATCTCATCGCTGAGTGCAAGAGTAGGCTTGCATCAGAGTTTGAGATGAAATACCTGGGTATGATGCATTATTTCTTGGGTCTAGAGGTGTGGTAGAAACCAGACAAGATTTTCCTTAGCCAACGAAAATATGTGGTAGAAAACCTAAAGAGATTTGAAATGATGGATTGTAAATCCATGCCCAGACCGATGGTGACGAACCTAAAGTTATTGAGTGATACTTCTTCAGAGATAGTGGATGTCACCACACACAGGAATATGATTGGTTCGTTGATGTATTTGACAAATACTAGGCCAAATATATGCTTTGCGGTGAGGACTTTGAGTTAGTATATGGCTGAACCAATACGTGTTCACTTAATTGCGGCAAAGCACGTGGTAAGTTACCCGAAGGGTATGGTAGAATTTGGAATCCAATATGTTTCAGATCGTAAGATAAGACCATAAGGCTATGTTCATTCATATTGGGCTAGTAGTGTCACAGATCAAAAGAGTACATAAGGATGTTGCTTCAGTCTAGGGTCAGCTATGATTTCGTGGGTCAGCAGGAAATAGACTAGTGTGGCACTTAATACGGCCTAGGAAGAGTATATAGAAACATGTTTGGCTAGTGGCGAAGCTGTGTGGCTTTGGAAGTTGCTTGCAATTTTGTTTCATCTCGAGTTGGAGGTGACTTGTAGTTTTTGTGACAAACAAAGTTGTATAAAATTTTCTAAGAACCCTGTTTTTCATGACCATTCCAAGCACGTCAAGATCAAGTACCATTATATATGAGATTTGGTGTAAAAGGGAGTTGTGAAGCTGCAGTATATTGGTACATACAAGCAGATATCAGATGTGGTGACCAAGCCTCTGTCAAAGGTAAAGTTTGAGTACTTCAGGGATAATCTTGGTGTGGTCCAGAAGGACTTCCCTCATAAAAGGGAGTGATGAGTCACATATGCGATTATTGGGGCAATAGCTTATAGAATGTGGTAGTAGCAAGTAGTCATTTGCAGACATGTCAGTTTCCTAGAGTTTGTATGGATTGGGTAGTAGCGTAGTTCTGTGTGTGAACTAGCTCAAACTGAATAATTGCATAGATGTGGCATTTTTGGACTATAACAAGGATCTCACTGAGCAGATCAGTCATCTATCCCTAGGATAATCCTAGATACCCTAGACAAGAGAAGGTAGACTTCTTATTGGTTTCTTAGATCTAGATTCACAAATATAGATTCATGATAATCCTAGAGAAAGGAGGAGATTTGCATACCTTTCTAGAGGTGGTCCTTCATATCTCCTGGTTGTTGCAGTCCTAGAGTTCTAGCTCCAAGCTTGTCAACCTACTTCTTGAATACAAAAGACACACAAAAATCTTATGCTTTCCTATTTTGGATTAGAATCCTAGATCTAATTAGATTTCAATCAGATCTATAACATTGTGAATTAGATCTAACATTTTCTATCCAATTGTACACAATTGTAGGGGAAAACCAAAACGATCTATTAATTGTAAATGGAAACTTACATCACAATTGCATACCTTGATTGTTGATGAAGGCTTCTTCAATATCCTTGCTCCTTGCTTCTCCTTACATCTCCTTGGTCATGCTAGGCTCCAATGACTTTTGGCTGAATAGTTCTACGGTTTGGTAGCATAGCCTTGCTATTGAATTCTTCTTCCTCTTTCACAAGGCTTTCCTTTGTTATATAGCTCTTGGAGGAGACTTAGGAGAGGTTTCTAGATCTTGTAGAGGCTACTAAAAACTCGAATGATGTGAGTTCCTAGGTCCTAGCCACTAATATCCAAATCATATCACACCCCTCTCATCGTAACTCCCAAATTATAGAAACTTGGCAGTGCCTCGTAGGTTGCACAACTAGTATCAAGCAAGTGCCTCACTTGTTCTCTACTAGGTGTCCTGCGAGGATGCCTAAAAATGGGTAAAAAAGGCTCTAAAATGGATCAAACCCTAGGCAAAAGATGCATTAGGGCCTTAATACTTTGATGACATCCTCTCTGGCCTATAGGGTGAAAATTAAGGTTGTAACAACTAAAGTCGCCAAATACATGGATTTTATTTTTTTCTCCTCAGCACATTGCCAAATAATTTTGATGCCCCGAGTTCTGCATAGTTCTATGATTCCATCCCCAGACCATCTTTAAAAGTTACTTTTTGAGTCTCTGGAAGGTACATTACCCCTCCTACATTGTTGAAATATGGACAAACATTTATATGCACTTCATAGTGGGGTTACCCAAATTTGTCAATAAATCTGTCATCATGGTTGTGGTTGATCATCTCTCCAAATATGCTTATTTTTGTTCCCTCGAACAAGCCTTTAAAGTTTCCATGGTTGCTCAGGTATTGATGGATAACATCTTTAAACTACATGGTATGCCACAATCTATTGTCATAGACCTTGATCCCACCTTTGCTAGTAACTTTTGGAAAGAATTGTTCAAGCTCTAGGGTGCCCAATTGCATTTTAGCACTGCCTATCACCCCCAAACTGATGGTTAGATTGAAGCTATCAACAAGTGTTTAGAATCATTTTTGAGGTGCTTTACTTAAGAGCGACATTCCCAATGGGTTTAGTGGTTACCCCTAACAGAATGGTAGTATAATACAACTTATCATGGTGCCATTTGCATGACCCATTTTGAGGTGATATATGGCCAGAATCCCCCATCAATATTGTCTTACCTACCAAGTGTCTCCAAGGTACAAGAAGTTGACAAAACCCTTTGCATCTTGGGCCAACATTCTCTGCATTCTCAAAGATAATCTGGTCATGGATCTGAATCAGATGAAGTAAAGGTTATCAACATTCCTCTTAACATAATTTTGAAAAAGGGGATGAGGTGTTCCTTTGTTTACAACCATAAAGTAAACCTCCCACAAGCCATTATTTTATAGCAACTTTATGTTATGGCCTTCCATATGAAGCTTTCTGGGGAGCTCGAGAGGAGAAAACTTAAAGCTAGGGGACAGGTTGGATTCCCCATATGCACGAGACTATTGATCACATCTTAACACTTTGGGACATATGAAGATTTGTGGGGAGCTTGAGAGGAGAAAACTTAAAGATAGGGGACAGGTTGGATTCCCCATATGCACGAGACTATTGATCACATCCTAACACTTTGGGACATCATTGAGGAGGCATGTCATTGCTCTTTCATTGGGATTAGTGATTGATGATTGAAGAACCTCTATTGCGTAATCAAAAGTTATAGGTTAGAAAGAAATGTTGTCTCTCAGCTAGCTTCGATGCTTATCAATGGGGAGATTGATGAGAACAGTAAAGTATATATTGATGCAATACGTGGGCAACGTACATTATCTTATCGCGTGGACAAAAATGGCCCTCATTAACCAAAGCATAGGCACAAAAGAAAATAAAATTGAAGAAATAAATGATGATGAGCCAATGGAAGATTAGATGAAGATCAATAGAATTATAGTTATAGAATTTTATAAGAACTTTCCACTTATTTTGGTTTGGGTGTTGGAATGTGTAATTCTTACTTGTTTTAATAATGTGTTTGGAGATTATGTGTGAGTAATTTCAGTCTATTAGTGTTGGAATATCTGATTTCTACTTGTCTTAATATTATGTGAGAAGATTATGTTTGGTAATGTATTTGGAGATTATGTGTGAGTTCTTTGAGTCTATTATTTAAGAGATTGTTAGATGGTTGTGAGAGAGATTTTCTCCTTGTAAGAGTCTTAATTTGGTGTGTGGTTGAGATATTCTCTCAACCTCTACCCCTCCTTCTATTTTGAGAATAAGTTAGATCTATATATAATTTTTTTAAAAATAAGTGTGTTTATATATACATCCATTTTAATCATTATATGATTAATTTTATATAATAATGTTATTTAATGCGGATACATAGGTGTTTTATATGTTTCATTTAACAATATGATAATGTTATTTAATATGGATATATAGGTGTTTTATATGTATCATTTTAATTTAATTGTATTAGAGCAATTTTTCCCTTGAAATAAAAAATGGAAGGGTATGTGGTCCAATTTTTTATTTGATTTGATTTTTTATTTTTTCAACAATGGAAAGGGTTACATAAGCATGAATTCAATACCCTRCTTGAGGAATAATAAATTAATAGCACAATGTTCTTAAATTCGTGATAGTTTTTAGATAGAACTTGACTCTTGGATAAAATGTTGGCTGAGTCTTTCGACCTAGCATTTCTTTTCAAATTGTAATCTAAAGGTGAATGATAATATTCATCAAAGAATCTCAATAACCTCAATATCATAAGTGAGGGGTGTAGTGAGTTTTCTTTATGTCGAATCTGTCACTGCATTTTTTGAAATTTATATTTTGAAGTGAATAGTGAAGTAGGCTAAAGCTAGAGAAAATTTGCAATTCAATAACTTAATTGTCATATTTATAAGCAGATCTATCGCAATTTTATAAAATGAGCCCTCTTAATCAATCGAAAAAACAATAATGTATCTTAAGATCTTAAAAAATGCAGATTTATAACAGATTTGCTATGATCTTGAGATTTGCAAGCCTTAACTGTTGTTTTACATACATTAAATTGTAGATGTAGAACTATAAACAATGGAAATAACTCTATAATTATAATCAACAACAAAATGAAGATTAAATCTGAAAAAATCAACATTTTGATTTTGAAATTTTAAGCAAATATAAACTAAACATTTTTTATTGTATTGATAATAGAATTACCTCGGTATTGGTGTCCTTGAATTTGAAGAGTTCATGATTGATGTTGTGAAGTCTTCCTTTAGTCCTCAATCCATTACCAATTCTCTTCCAACACTAGTCAACTTGGCTTTGATACCAATGTTAATGGAGTCTCCTTAGACACTTAATTTTATTAATAAGGAAAACATAGTTACAATTATAGTGAAGGAATAAAGCCTATGTACCTCACATGAAAAATAGCTAGTTTATATACCTCAACTCTAAAACCTAGGAGAACAACCAATCACATGAGTATGATAGGTGTCCTTTACATATTAAACTAAATATCATATTGACAAAAATGCTAGAATAATCTAAATAATAAAATTATTTATTTATAATTCTAGAACTTAAAGATTATTAGGATAACAAAGATATGATTTAGTTATACAATATGGCATAGATATAAATACAAGGTAGAGTTGTAGTCTCTAATAATTGATTGGAGGGTATGCTTGTTACATATTGTGATGATTGGTTACCATTATGCTTTCAACTAAATACACTCATTCAGTTACTAAGCCATTAACTGGGTGGGTTATTCCACTCACTGAGTCCCACCAACACACATGGAACCTTGCGTATTCATAATATGTGCGTAGGCATGTTGTTTGTTGATGGATTTTGTGACCTTGATTATCACTCTTGACAAGTATTAATAATCACCATGATCGCAAGGAAATGAATGGAATGCACCATCCCCATCCTTGGAGAACATAACTGACATAATAATCTTATTTAATCACCTTATATAGATTATTATATAGTTCTAGACCAAAGAGAAGAGATCAATTGAACCACGAGGTGGTCTTGCTTATATACACTAACCATGGAAGGGTTCATTTATATCTCCTTGTCAAGCCGAATATATAAATATATATCTATTTTTTAATGTTCTTTATTTGAATACTGCAATGGTTTTCCAACTTGAAGAGTATGTTGAACCCATGTTATGCACAACCAACACTTCGAGCGAAGTGGTATCAATTTGACCATTATATATTTGCACACATAGCTCCTTTATCCAATGTCCCATGCAATAGACCGCATGGGAATAAAGGTTAAACTATAGTAACATAGTTAATTCCCACAAGTTGTACGCTCGAGATTGAGTGACAGAGCTCGCATAAGTAAGAGGTTGATTATCGTTGTTGTGGTCACCATTATTAATATTTTAATAATTGTATATCGACAAATGTTGATCGTCGCATCTTAGGTTGTGGCGATGCATAACCATTGGATGTTTTCTCTGGCCAAGTGGCAGGCGGTTTGAAACATCTCATGCAATTTTATTATTTATATTCCTCAATCGCTCGACTAGGTGGGTTAGCCAGACATGTAGGTATCATATTGTTATTATAATATTGATATTGTAATAACAAATAAGTTATTGTTCCAATTGTAGTTTAGGTCAAGCATTGCATCATGCGTGTCACTGTGTAGGTACTTCGAAGTCGAATAAAATGGATGTGCTAATAAATTCCAAGAATATAGTGAAGCGTCCAATGGTGTTGATTGTTGTGTAGGTTCAATCCCAAGAATGTAGTGAAGCATCCTTGTTGGCGGTAAATGTCTACTACTACTATGTTTAGTGCTAAGCTTTCCTTATCACATCATTGAAGCATTATGTGGCACTTTAATGGTTAGGTAAGGTTGAGGTTTGTTTAGCATTTTACAATTATTAGCTTGGTTGCCCTAAGAGTGACAAGCCTAACTTCAAGGGGGCATAAGAGATTCGAACCCGTGACCTCCTTTGCTGGGGATAGCTTCACCTCTGGCTCATAACCACTTGAGATAACCCTTAGGGCATTTTTTTCACAGGAAAACATCACGAGATACCCCCCGAGTACTTCCCTACTTCGTGAATGGTAAATGAGGTAAACCGTTGGCCCTAAGAATGACGACCTAACCCTAAGGGGGCACAAGAGATTCAAACACGTGACCTCCTCCATTGGGGATAACTTCATGAGGAAACTAGCCCGTGCATAGTGAGAAAACCTCGATACAGTTTTGACGAGGAAACTAGTCCTTGCGTAGTAAAAAGAGCATCGATACGGAGAAACTGAAGCATGCATAATTATTAGAGCATATCATAGGGTATTCAATGCAACAATACCCTAAATGCAACATATCTCTTATTAGAGCATAAAATAGAGTATTCAATCCCATCATGTTAGCATTGTATTTATTGTCTAGATAAGTATCTAGTCATGGAGCACAGCCTAGAGCCTATATACGTGGCAATGCAAGATTTTTTTCAACATTTTTTTTAAAATTTGAAATTTTAATTATTTTTTATTTTTGACAATTTCACATCCAACCATGATAAATTGTCATTTCAACATTTTGAACGAATCATAAAATAGAAATAATGAATATTAAATATTAAAAACATAATTTTATATTTTAAAATATCAAAATTAATACATAAATCTAATGAAACATTGAAAAACATTATAATTTTTTTTTATATGATTTGACCGAAAATCGATTGCTATATTCCCTAATAAGATCAAGTACAAACATATGTATTTGAACCAAATAAATATTTTATACAAAAATATGAAAAGTCAAGTACTATCACAACACATCCGAGTTTCTAGCTAACAAACAATGTTTCCATTATATTCTCAACAACATCAAGCTTGAGGACAAGTACATGAAAATCATCTACATCAATGACTTTTCCAAATATTTCAACGACTACTCGAGTTAAACTTCCTTCCTTCATACCTCCCCACGATGGTAACCATAGGTCGGGGAATTTTAATAGGTGGACTCTCTTTCTTTGTCATTGTAGTCATAGTCTTGTAGGAAAGGTTGTGGACTATAGACCTGCAAAAGAATATGGATCCAAAGTGAGACTTCTTAAAAGATACCCTCTTGGAGGATCAAACTTGATAACATGTTCTACAAAAGATAAAAATTAATAAATTGTTAGAAAATTATGGATTACATGTTATTTTTAACCAAAAAAAAAATGATAAAACTAACTATATACTCAATAACCTCATTTACACAAAATTTTTCCAACAATTCCTAAAACAAAGAACCTGTGTTTTCCAGGATGACATTTAAAATGACATACTACCATATTATTTATATCATTATCTGGTCTCATAAATTCCTACTTTGTCTTTGAGAAACATATTTTCCAAGATAAACCTCTGTGGTATCTATCCTAATATCAAAATTTTTATAACATATCGTTCTATACAAGTTAAAGACGATACACGAACTAAGTACATTATCTTGTCACTTGACAAAATTAGCAACATTGAGTACATCTTGCAATAAACTTTGCAAAATTTTGAGTTATACACTCTATAATATTCCAGATATAAAAAGTATGAAGAACATAAAGAAACAACTAGAAATGGAAGATGACCAACAATATAACCAGAACAACAGCACGATAATACCAAAATGATAGAAAAATAACACCAGAAAGAGCACTTCAATTACTAAGATCAATGTTCACTTGCCTCTTCGAGGGGGAAACCTCCAGCAGAGTCGAGCTCTATTACAATAATATCCAAGACAAAACTTCTCATACCCTTGACTCCTATTTATACTAAATATGTCTATCAAAAGAACAATCTAGAGGAAGATCCTTCTAGAAGTGGAAGCTATTAGGTCTTCTTACATTGGACTTATTCTTCCTTATTGCTAGGCCTTATTAATATTGACCTTTATTACATGAAAATATATTATTCTACCTACAAGAGGGGTTAGGTCCCTAACATGTCCGCCCCCTTAAAAACAACCTTGTCATCAAGGCTTGAGATGAGGAAATTGTTGCAGAATAATAGTTGGTTCCCAAGTGGCATCTGCTGGAGTTGTATATTTCCACTGAACTAATACTTCCTTGATGGTTCATTGACGCAAACAACACTCACGTTGGTCCAAAACTGCTTGTGGTTGTAGCCAAATGGAGCCTTCTTCATCCAACTCGGGAAGGTTGGTTTGAGTTTGACACTTAGTTCCAATCACCTTCTTTAAGCAAGAAACATGAAAAACATGGTGGAGCTTAGAATGACTGGGAAAAGCTAACTGATAGGCCACTTGCCTCACATACTTGAGAACTATATAAGGACCATAAAATTTGGGTGCCAGTTTCTGACAATGGTCAACCTTGAGTGAAATTTGCTTGTAAGGTTGCAGTCGAAGAAACACCTAATCCCCTTCTGCAAATTGATGTTCAGAGTGACCTTGATCTGCTTGTTTCTTCATGCGATTCTGGGCCATGAACAAATTCTCTTTGAGGGTGCAGAGAATAGCCTCTCGAACTGTAAGCATTTGGTCAACTGCCTGGACCTTCGAGACACCTAGAAAATATGAGAGAATTGAAGGTGGCTTTTGTTCATAGATCGCTTCAAAATGAGTCATGCAGGTAGCTGTATGGTAAGAAGTGTTGTACCACCATTTAGCTAGTGGTAACCATTGAGCCCACTGATTTTTCCTTTCCGATGCAAAACAACTCAAATATGTTTCCAAACACTTGTTGACGACTTCAATTTGACCATCATTATGGAGATGATAAGTTGTGCTGAGATGCAATTGGTTGCCTTGGAGCTTGAAAAATTCTTGCCAAAAACTGCTGGTGAAAGTTGGGTCACGATCATAAACAATAGAATGCAGCATGCCATGAAGCTTGAAGACTTGATCCATGAAAAATTGAGCCACAGTGGATGCTGTAAATGGGTGTTGAAGAGCACATAAATGAGAATAATTGGAAAGATGATCAACTACCACCATGATGACTGATTTATTTCCCAATTTAGGTAAGCCTACAATAAAATCCATAGAGATATCCCGCCAAATAGTAGGTGGAATCGGAAGAGGTTGTAGTGTACTAGGAGATTTGACCGTTTCTCCCTTGTTGCGTTGATACACATAACATTCAGCCACAAAATTACGAACGTCCTGTTTCATACCATCCCAGAAAAAATAATGTTTGACCCTGTCATGGGTTTTGGCAAACCCTGAATGCCTAGCTGTGGGTGTAGCATGAAGCTTAGGAAATACCATGGATTTAAGTTTTGATTATGTACTTAAATACAAACGACCTTTGTATCAAATCTCATCATTGAGCCAAGAGTACCCTAGGGATACTGGAGAATCGGATTGCAATTGTTGTATCAGATGTGAACTTTTGGGATCTTGCAGTCATTCCCGACGAACAGCTTGAAGCCAATATGGTACAATGAAGGAGAGAGAAAAAAGGGACCGTTCATCTTTATATTTTCTGGAAAGTGCATCAACAACCACATTGTCTTTTCCTTTTTTGTAAATGATCTCATAATAATATCCAAAGATCTTAGTCACCCATTTTTTTTTCTCGGGGGAGGAAAGGCGTTGTTCCAGAAAATACTTGAGACTTTGATGATTTGTCTTAATTCGGAAATGTTTCCCCAATAGATACAGGCAACAAAGATCCACAACATGAAAAATAGCCAACATTTCCTTTTCATAGATTGATTTGCCCAAATTTCGCTCTGACAGTTGTTTGCTGGTAAAGGCCAAAGGCCGACCCTCTTGCATAAGGACGATGCCAATTCCTTTCCCAGAAGGATCACATTCCAGGACAAAGGTCTTTGTGAAATCAGGAAGGGCTAGGACTGGAGTGGTGCACATGGCCATCTTCAAGGTTTGAAAATCCTGAGCAGCCACTGGAGTCCAAGTGAAAGAACTCTTTTTAAGGAGAGTAGTGAGAGGTGCTGCAATATTTCCATAATTCTTAACAAAATTGTGATAATAACTTGTTAAACCCAGAAATCCACACAAGATTTTGAGAGTCTTTGGATGAGGCCAATCTTTCATATCTTCAATCTTTTTAGGATCCACCCTAACACCAACCTTGCCAAGAACATGACCCATGTACTCGACTTCCAAGGTGTCAAAAGCACATTTAGATTGTTTGATGAAAAGTTGGTGATGCAAGAGTAGATGTAGAATTTGATCCACATGGGAAAGATGAGATTGCCAAGTTTTACTATAGATGAGAATATCATCAAAGAAAAATAAGACAAAATGATAGAGAAAAGGATGGAAGATATGATTCATGAGGCTTTGGAAGGTGGAGGGGGCATTACACAGGCCAAAAGGGCATGACCAAAAACTCATAGTGACCCTCATGAGTTCGAAAGGCAGTCTTGGGTATGTAAGATTCTTGCGTATGTATCCGGTGGTAGCCCGAACACAAATCAAGTTTAGTGAAGTACTGAGCACCACTTAGCTCATCCAAGAAATCATCAATGACAGGAATGGGGAACTTTTCCTTGATGGTGAGCTTATTGAGGGCACGAAAGTCAGGACACATGTGCCAAGTAACTTCTTTCTTAAGTACCATGACCATAGGGGAAGAATAAGGGCTAGTACTGGGGCAGATAACACCCTCTTGGAGCAATTCCTACACTATTTTCTCAATTTCATTCTTTTGGTCAAAGAGGTGGTGATAAGGGAGAACATTGGGAGGGATACTGCAAGGAACAAGGGGAATGGAATGATCATGAACACCACGAGAAGGAGGAAGGACCTGAGTGGTGAAAAAAATAGCTTGATGTTTGGAAAGGATAGCTTGGAGGTCAAGATGCATAGAGGGTGGCTCAATGACTTGAATAGAATGGAGTTGAGCAATGATACCAGGGTGGCCTTTCTTGAGGAGTTTTTCTATACAATGGGAACTAATGATCTCAGGAGAACCAACTGTGAGACCTTGGAATTGATACTTTTGTCCTTCCTGTTAGAATTGCATGGTTAATTCCTTAAAATCCATAAGAATGGGACCCAAAGTGCGTAACCATTCAACACCCAGGACAATGTCACAACCTCCCATGTCAATGGAAAACATATGAGATTTCAGTTGGTAATGTCCAATTTGGAGACATACATTTTCACACCTCTCACCACATTTCATGGACCCTCCATTGGCTATCATGATTTGAAAATTATTGACAACATGAATATAGCAAGTGGTTTGCTAGGAAATGTGATGATGAATAAAATTGTGGGTGCTACCACTGTCAACAAGGATGATGACCTTCCCGTGCTTAATGTAGCCAATGAGCTTGAGCATTTGGGGGGCCGATAATCCAGTGAGGGCATTGAAGGAAATAAGTGGGTCAACTTCATGTGTGTCAGTAGGTTCTTGGGTGGCATCGGGAATGGAGGGTTCTTCAACAAGGGGAACAGTCACATCCTCTTCAGGAACATCTTCTGATATGGCCATAAATAGATTTTGTTCCTTATGTTGGGGACATAACTCACTCCTGGATTGCTTGCAGGAGCAGAGCCTGACACCCATCAGTTTAATGTCACGATTTGTTTTAAAGGGGTGATCAAATGGAGGAAAACTCAAAACAATATCGTTTCAACTCAGAAACTAGGCCAGGCATGCATGAACGAGTGAGGTCTTGATAAACTTCAAACAATGAGTTGCAATAAAGGGTGAGTAGGGGGAAGACTTGCGTGAGAAGAGTGCGAAGGTCTATCATAAACATCTGGTTTGTAACAGACTGAAGAAGAAAGCATCCGAACGCAAAATCCTTTTACATTCAAACACATAAGACTAGAGAATACAATAATGTCCCAACAAATCCTTTATCATAACATAACTACAACAATTCATGCGAATCATTCGATCATGAACTCTCTGGCATGAGATGAAACATAGATGGAAAAAGGAGAACCGTTTGTCATAAAACAAGAAATCTCAAACACATAGGCATAACCAGGAAAGCAGAATGGTTATTGAAACTTTACAATCGGGAGCTTAGCTCTACCATCGATAGATACAAAAAATGGCGAAAATGCCTACATATACTCAAACTAGTAACAACAACAAAATCGAGACGTAGCATTAAAAGCTTTGCGTCTGCATGGCTTCTGACAATCTGCAGCCGCAATCTTTGAATGATCGTGCAACTTATGGCAGACGCGATCGATCTTCTGACAGTTTCATCGGCGAATCGACGTGCCTTTAATTCATTTCCGGACCTTCCCATTATGGCGAAGACGATGTCTAACCACCACCAACTGCCTCAATAACTGCTTCATGGGGATTGAGGACGACTTGGCCAACTCAACACTTTGGGATATGGAAGACTCCTCGCGCTGCCACCTGGAATAACCAAATGGCTTGATGAATAGGCATGGAGGCTAGCGCGAAGAATGAGGCGCATGATAGGAGTGGTGGCATCGGACTATGTGGGCGTGAAAGAAGTGGCGAGGTGTGAGAAGGGTGACAGAGAAGGGCACATGGCGGAAGACCACAGGCGGAAGGGGGGAAGACGAGAGATAATGGACTTGCTCTTTGGCGAGAGGCTGACGTGGAAAGGAGCGGGACACATGGCAAGCGAGGAGTGGATGATGAGAAGGAAGGAGGACCATGCGAACCAAAGAGGGGAGGTGGATGGATGACACGCAGCAGCAGGAGAAAGGTGGTTATGGAGGATGACAAGATGGGGGAAGGGCCCACGAAGGCTAAACACAGAGCAGTTGAGGATGGTGGGATCGCGCGAGTGCCGTTGATCTGGGTGCTAACATCTCGGCCGTCAGAAATCTGCGTGCTCGATTCCGAACCCCCTCCCTCCGCTTAAAGGTAGAAAGGCAGGGGGGGTCCGGAATTGCCTTTATCACCGTTGATCCGGGCGTGCTAATCTGGACCGTTGAAGAGATGCGCCCCTGATTCCGGACCCCCCCCCTCCGCTTTGTTAGGATATTTAGACACTTAGGAGTTAGTTAAGATCTACTTGGTCTAATATGTCGTTAGGTAAAAGTGTGTTTCTTTAGTATGCATTAGTATGCATTTGTAGTTAGGAAATCCG
>JASDQU011443915.1:9293-19435 GCA_032191745.1 Picea mariana
TCTGTATCAAATTTACGTTGAATTCTCCTTGTTGATCCCTAGATTTCATGAGTTTCTGTTATCTGCTCGGTGAGTCTGGACATCTTTTTGCAATATTTCAATGATTTTCATCATGTTTCCTTCCTTATCTATCTCTTATCCATGCCCATTGGAGTTTTATCCTTCAACTCTCAAATGGACATCCATTCCTTTAGCTTCATTCTTAGAACTGGAAGCATTCTGTGCCTCCTCCATTTCCCTGCACTCTACGACAATTCAGTTTGGTTATGACAATCGTTGACTCTACAAACACAACGTGCAGTCAACTGAAATTTGTCAGGCCATATATCCTTAACAAACTCCACAATATTCATAAACCAATCTGGTTCAAAGAAAATGTTCAAATTTCATTCTGTGGTTCTCGAGCAATCAAAAATCCCGGTAGATATTTCTTTCTGAGCTCTTCTTTGATTTGCAACAATTTTCTGGCACTAGCCCCTTTCTCTTAGCCGCCAAACCATGCGACCACAGGCTGTGGCCAAGCGCTAGATCGATAGGTGCTTACTCAGGACTTCAAGCCTCTATCTTCAGAATTTTCTAACCCAAGTCATTATAATTTTCTAGAGTGCTGAATAAGCGAACTCGCAAAGTAGGGTGGATCAATAGTCCATGACTACCCAACATCCAACGACCGACACCCATTGTGAAACTTCAGGCATCTGAGCTCCGGGACTTCGGAGCTTCGGGACTTTGGGCTTTAAGAGTGTTTACATCAACACACCCCACTTCTCCCGAACTATTAATATCTGAACACTTCCATGTCAACTTTGGTGACGTCATTACATCTCGTCACCTCGACATTACGAAAATTTTGAAAGTTCTTCCTTTTGTTCCCTTATGAAACATTCTTCCGGAGTGTCAAGTCTCCAGACTTCACAACTGGTGGCACACATCCATTGGACCCATGATTTCCATACTTGAACTAAGATACCTAATATTCACATCACTTAACGCCTTTCAAATTACAGGGGCATGCATCGATGGTTTGGAGTAACCCACCTTTCGTCCCACAATTCTTCTGATGCTGACAAATAACCCCCTGGTAAAAAAATGGTTTGGATTGTGGGACTGCCTTGGGAAATTAAATCACGTGAAACTTGGGTCCCCACAATGCCTCTTGGTCTTTGATCTTGATTTATCGTGATCAACACTAGTGTGGGTCCGCCGACCTTTAACTATGTCATGTAACCTCAAGGCCCACATAGTACAACTGACAACATTCTAGGTGGGGCACGTGGGAGGTATAGGAGAGGTCCACGTCACCTCTAGGTGATGTCATCATGACTCACCACTTTGGCTCTTCAAGGCTTCAGAGCTTCGGGAGTTCTCGCTTCAGCACACATTAATTCTTTCGAACGCCAAAATCCCGAACAAGCCAATCTGCTAACACAGGTCCTTTTTGACAAACGATCCAGATTACTCTGGACTTCAGAGATTTAGAAGTTCTTCGTCCTTCATACTGTTCCATAAATTCCACCCTTGGCTTGATCCAATGATTGATATCTTCTCCCAGATATACGGTGTAGGTCCACTTCGGGGACTTCGGGCTTCGGGAGTTTCAACCTCTCCACACGTTTTCTCTCGAAGTGATTTCACTCGAATTCCACGGATTTTCTCCACGTACCCTGTCTATAATTTAGATTGACGACACAGACGAACTCCATTACTCCATGGATTTCCAAAGGAACTCATGACTAACAACCTTGCAACTTTTCCATATCCAACGGCCGGGAATTGTCCTCCTTCTCCTGAACAGATCCTACAACCCACATTACTCTGTGGCCCAATACCACATCTGTCGTGGTTTTATAATACCGCTACACCTCCTGAGCTTTGTAACATAGACAAGGTAACCTCTTGGAACCCATGAATGTTCTGAGGTTTGAAATTTGTTCCTCTTGACATGATTTCCACCTAAAACCTTGGTTCCAATGACCACTTATTCGGCCCATACAGGCTTAGTGCTTGAACCTTTGCTTTGAACTTGAATTTTGTCCATTTCAACAACAATTATTTTTTGAAACTTTTTCTTTAAATTCCACTAACATGGCCCATCCAGGCTTAGTGTTGAAACCTTGGCTCTGATACCAATTTGTAACATCGCCAACCACCAACAGGTCAGGCAACGCCACTTCAGGATGCCTCTCTATGCTTTGATACCAATTTGTAACTTCCCCAACCACCAACAGACTAGGCAACGCCACAAAGGAACATACATACATACATACATACATACATACATACATACATCTGCTGGGCAACGCCACAAAGGAACATACATACATACATACATACATATATAGCATACATTTCTAATGAATTCAAAACAAATAACACAAAGTTACTGCTACCATACAAACTCAAATGGAATTGACAATAATTCCTACATGCAACGGAAAATGATACTTATCTTTTAACTAGAGTAAAACCACAAACTGCATGCAGACCTTCCATGAACCTCCTAGCCTTAGACCACGCTACTCATCACTCTCAGTAGTGGGTCACCCTGAGTTGGGACTAAGATCCACCCAAGGCAAGGGAATCCTTGTTGTAGGTGAATCCCCCTGCGGACAAGTGGATTCTCTCTTGGTCTCTAGACTCCTAAGGCCAAGACAGAAAAGTTCTTAACATGGACACTGACTTCCTTTTAGATCTAATCAAGCTAATAAATGAAAGAGAAGGAGAAATATATGTACCTTATTAGCGACATTTGTCCTTGAAAAGTCCTGGCTGAGCTTCAATCCTGAGCTCCCTAATAGGTCCTGTAAAACAAACAAAGGTACAAAAGACTTCCTACTCTACTGAGATTAGCTCAAACATAGATCCATCTATTGCAGACAAACTCATGTGGAACAAGCATCAATTTGAAAGAAATAGTCCAAGCATTGATTATTAATGAGAACAAGTAAAAGTACTTACAATCCTTTGAATGAAGGTGCAACAACTTCTTCCAGTTCTCCTTGTCCAACCCACTGATTGCCTTGATGACATCTCACTCATGAGATCATAAGTTTGATGTAATTCTCAATCTCCATTGTACCTTTCACCATGAGAAGGTCTCCTTATATAACCTTGGAGAGGTCCAACCACTTGAGAGATATTTGGGATAAGTTGAGGATTCCTCTCCTTCCGTTGAGGATCTTCCCTAAGATCATGCCTTGACCATCTATTCAAATCCAACCACCTTCAGGAATTGAGGAATTCTTCCCTGATTTGCCTCAACACACCCAAAATTTGCTCAGAAAAGGGTAGCGCTCCCCCAAAAGGGTGCACAGGGTGCTCGAACACTCCCCCAAAGAGGCTCAGGGAGCTCCAGCACTCCCTGACAGTGGGTAGGGGAGTGCTCCTCTCCAAAATTCATTTTTTAGTGGTTCTTTCAATGGAAAAAGGTTTGTACTTCCTATCAACTGATTTCTCTTCTTCCAAACTAGCCTTTGAGGTGTCTTAAGTGTCTTTGTGATGTCATTAGAGGCACGACATGGGCAATATGGTAGTATGATGTTTGTGACACTTGTAACACTTGTAGTCAAGATGCAACACTTGTGGACAAGATGTGTCACTTATAACACTTGTAATGATGACACTTGCGACACTATCGAAGTGAGTAATTTTGAGGTGTAACAGATTGCCCCCCAAAGTATGAAGTTAGAAGATGATGATGACTAAAGTAGTTTGTAGACTTTTTCAAGCAAGGGTATGGATGCAAAGAAACTAGAAAAAGCTGCACACAACCATCAAACAAATATTATGACATGTGTCAAACCCAAGGCATACATACCTATGCTTGAGTGATAAATACTTTTAAGGTATGGCCGCCATAAAATACACTGCGGATCCATAATTATATTGACAAAAGGTATAGCCATTGAAGATACGTTGTGGATATATACTCCTATGAACTAAACTGATCGTAGCCATGAAGAATACACAGTGGATCTACGAGACGACAAGACATAGCCATGCCCAATACAAAATGGATCTATGTAACGGTATATGTGTCATAGTTCAAAAAGAACTCCTTCACAACCTGGGCAAAGTATACATAAGAGTGATGACACTCAACCTAGGGTCTTCTTACCAATCCCGATGTAGTACAAATCTAACAATGCAAATAGATGTCCTGATGTTGAACATGGCAGAAACCACTTGATTGTCGGTCAATGATGTAAACCGTTAACAAGCACGAGGGAGATCACCATTGATGATAATGATTCCCAAGGTACTCTAGTACATACCGACGAATGTGAATGAATGAGATGAAGTCGAACATCTGTGGAATCATTCAATCAGGGGTCAATGATGTAAACCCACTATCGGACATGAGGAGGCCTGCCATTGAGGCATGCAGGTCCCAAGGTACTAACTGGTTTCTAAGTCTAGTTCATGGATAATGTGTTGAAGTTGACAAGAAGAGACTCGTCGAAGGAGGGCCTTGATGTATCCCCCATAAATGACACGAAATGGTCACAGAGATGTAATTGGTAGATCAAATGAACATGGACTGACACGGGTATTGAGATAGGATATTTGTGATGGCTGACTCTCGAGGCAGATAGTTCCCTTGAACACTGAGGCACAACATCAGAAACTTGACATGGAACAAAACTTGATAATGCAGTGGATGCTGTGACTTTCGTCAGGTGACCCAAAGGAGTAAAAGAAACTCAGAGGATTGGTTCAGTGCAAAGGTTCAACAGATTAAAATGCATGCAAAGAGAAAGTGTTGTGTTTAAGGGTGACCATAAGAGTTACTGGTAGTGTTCTCAAAAAAATGCTTGGCTTGCTTCTTTCAAATTCCCCCCCATCCAGATAGATGAGTACCTCTTTTTAATTTAATGAGCTCGAGGAGGGTAACACATTCTCGATATGACTCACCTTCGACAAGTCCCTCTTCCTTTGTTTAATGAACTGGAAGAAGTAAGGGTTTGATCCCGTATGGGCCCTTCAATGTATGATTGTTTAATGAGTCTAGAGAAGGTAAAATTAGTGGTTTTTCATATTTAGAGAGTCTGAAAACAACTTAAAGATGACTCCAATGTTGTCCTTTTTTGTAATGTTAGTCTCACGAGGCCGAAAAAGAGATAAATTATCACTCGAAAGACGCCCTTTCAAACGTTTTAACGAGTGGGAAAGGAGGCAAGATCACTCGACAATCTTTTCATGTTTAGAAAGTTTGAAAAGAGCTCAAAGATGATTCCAAGGGGTTCCTTTTTCGTGTAAACATGCGAGTCTGAAAAAGTGATAAAAGTCTACTCAGTTACATTCTCATGTTTTTTAGAGCATGAGAAAGAATAAAGACCAAGCTCTGTATGCCCCCAGCTTGAAATCTAGTGGCTTAACTCCAAAATGATCATCAAAGGCAGGATACATGCCCTCCAAGCTTAAATTCATTCACCGACGTTGAGGTTGTCACCAATTTCTCTACTAGATGGAGAAAGAAGATAAGAGTGAATGAAAAGAAGGTTCAAGAGAGGTGATTGTTTCATTTTTTAACGAGCTTGACGCAGAAAAAGAACTATGCTCAGGGATCCTGGGTCAATCCCCAGATTGCTGCTTCATTTTTAATGAGCTTGCTACAGAGAGGAAAAACTATGCTCAAAGCTTCTGTTTCATCTTTTAACGAGCTTGATATAGAGAAGAGAAACTGTGCTCGTAGCCTCTGTTTCATTTTTTAACAATATTGCTACATAGAAGAAAAACTATGCTCGTGACCTCTGTTTCATTTTTTAACGAGCTTGCTACAGAGAAGAGAAACTATGCTCGTGGACTCTTCTTGATCATGGCTTCCAAGAAAATAACGCTCTGAAAGGACACCACGTGAAGGGACAAAACTCGGTCATGAATTCCAAGAGATCTTCACTGGATGGAAGAAAATCACTATGGAAGGAACACATTTCGAGGGTCGCAATAGGGGTAAGGAGATTAGGCTCCAATAGCCCTACCGAAGAGATCACCATGTCAACTAATAGATCCAAATCATCGGAAGTTGAAGGCATGGGAGACGATAGAAAATTGACATCAGGAGGGGAGATAGAGTGTATATCTTCCTGAATTTCTTCACGAGGGGGAAGAAAAGAGGATTGAGGATGGTTATCATCCCGAGGTAGCTCGTCAATGCTCAACATTTCCATAATAGATTCATCCGAGGGAAAAATTGGGGAAATGTAGTCGATCGTAGAGGACAAGGAACTTAAGCTTGATGGAGTCGAGTAACTGTCGGGTGCCAATAGATGTTGTTCATCCGATGAGGTAGAAGCAGATTGGGAAACAACATATGATTTTTCGGCTGGACTAAGTGAAAGGGTGTCACCTAGTGCATCGTATTCCAACGGACTAGGTACAATCCAAGAGTCAGATGATTCCAAAGATTGATAAGCTACGGTTGAAATCATATCGATGGTGGAAATATGATGTGTAGTAGGTGGAAGTGGTGTAGGGAAGGTACCCATGAGGCTAAAATATTTCAGTAAGCGAACACCAATGCTTTCATACGTGATCTTGTGATATCCCAAGAAAAGAATATTGTTGGTAGTGGGAGCGCGAGCATCATTGTGCAGAAATCTAACTGATCGAAAGTGACAATTTTACCTTGATGGGGAAATTGCACACATTGAAATATTGATGAAGCAATGACAGTCATGGCATAAAACCAACTTCTTCCAAGTAACAAGTTGTAACCGAGGGGAGCATCGACCACCTCGACATCAACAGTGACAATTTTTGCACCTAATTGGATGGGCAGGGACTGTAAAATCCCATGGGGATGAAAACCTCGCCCATCAAAGGTGCACAACATCATTGGGGATTTGTTAAGTGTGGGTGATTTTAAACCTTTCCAACATGCTAAAGACATGACATAAGTTGAGGCTCCCTCATGCAGAATAGTTCGGTGGATTTGTTGATTGTGAACAACAACATCAACTTGGAAAGCAAGTTGATGGGAGAGTCAAGATGTATAATTGTCCAAGTTAAACATGATAGGGTTGGATGACTTAGGATCAACAGCGCCAATAGCGGCCAAGAGCGTTCTACGTTGACTGGGACAGTGCTGTAGCACTTCTAATGCAGACATAGCACATGGTGCTTGAGCCAAATCTTCAACAATGTTGTAGTTCTGGGTGGCACGTGAACTAGGATTAAAGGTAGATTTATGGATAGTGCTCTTAGGAGGGTGTAAGATAGAGTCGAACGTAGGTTTCTCAATCTGAAGTGGTCCAGACGGAGGATTAACCAATGGAGGAATAATGGAGGACGGTGATGGATCCGGTAAAGTATCGGTACCATTAGTGACCTTTCCTTTGTCAGGGTTACCTAGTGTATCATATGTCTTAGAGCGAGTGGTCAAGTTAATCCCATTAAACATATAAATATGTGCACTCGTCGATGCCTCGTAATGAGGATGGCTAGATCTTCCCATAGGAGAGGGGGTTTGAGAAACCATGGATTGCTGCTGTGGAAAAGGCTGAGTAAGCATAGAGGGTTGTGAATTTCCCTAGAAAAGTTTGGCCACTTCATTGCAATGTGGATAGTATCGAGTGTAGTGATCGTCACCACAAATGATACACGGGAATTTCAGTTTCTGTTGTGGTTTCTTTTCGGTAGCAGGTGTTTGAGATTGATTTTTTGGTTGTTCATTGTTATTAGTATTTTTTGATTTATTTTTTGTCTTCTTCTTACCTTCGAATTGTTGTGAAGGGGAAGATTGCACTGCGTTCACCTTAGAGATATGAGTTTGGGGGGAGGTAGAGGAGAGTGTGGTTGAATGGGAAGTAGATTGAGTTTTGACAGAACTGATAACACCGTCCGCATGAGATGAGGATGATGATTTGGATAGATCGGTATTATCTCGAGCAACATTTGGAAGCAAATCATAGAAAGTACCAGATTGTGAATAAACCAAATCTAAGTACTAAGCCCGAGAAATGATTTCTTCCTCGGTGACTGTGCCACCCATAACGACATCGGGAGCGATTGGGGGTAAAAGTGGTTTAGTAAACCATTCCGCCAATAATATGTCAGGAATGATTGCCTTGATCATCCTTCGTCATCGTCTCCACTCATGAATATGGTTAGAGATATGCACGGAGTTAGTTTGATGAAGGGAGGTCAAGAGTTCAGTACCCGTCTCGTAGCAAATGGGTAGTTGAAAGTGCATGAGGAAAGACATGGCGAGGGAATTGAAATCATGAAAATAAGCACGTGGTAGTTCAATATACCACTTTGCTGCAGAGCCAGTAAGTGTTCACTGGAAAAGACACAAACGAATAGAATCATCCATGAGGGAGTTTGATGAACACCACAAATGGAAAGTCATAACATGGTTATTTGGATCTTCTCCAGATTTTCTATCAAATTTTGGAATATTGGAAGGAAGTTTAGCTGGAATAACTGGCCAAACCGGTGAATGAAAAATAGGATCATTAGTTATCCGAGACAAGTCTGGGAGATCCAAAGTCGCAAGGAAAGGTAGCTGTCAGTTAATTTGCGGATGATACTGGTGTGGCATAGGAACACCATTAGGACCATAAACTGGGTTAGGTGGATAGTTGTAACCAATAGGTCCTCCTACATATGGTTGTTACTGACTAGGATAAACAGGATTTGATGATGGCTGAGAAACATTTGCATAACCCGGTGGGTTTTGAGCATTATAAGCCAAGTGATTTGCTTGCCCAGAAAGAGGATGAACATTGTGCCCTTGAGGAGGGTAAGGAGTATATCCTGGAGGTGGATACACATTAAACCCATGGGGAGGATAAGGTTGTTGTCCTTGAGGACTCCGAGTGGTGTTTGGGATGCTGCCCGGATAAGGTTGTCCATAAGACGGTCCAGAAGGAACAAGATTTGATACTCCTCCTTGTGGGTTATGATATGAGTGCCCCCCAAAACGGGGTTGGGTAAATGTGCCTCCGAAAGATACTCCCCAGGATTGTGAAGGGTTTCCAGTAGACGAAGGTTCCCCCCTGCCATCGGTGGATTAACGACCGTGGTATGACTAGCAAAGGGAGGTTGCCCTCCGAGAAGAACATGAAAAGGGGGTTGTCCCCGGGAGGGGTAGACTCGCCATAAGATGGTGGTCTTCTAGGAGGGACATGTCCGCTAGATGGTGATTTCCCTCCAGTTGGATGTATTTGGTTGGCAAGGGTCTACATTCTCGGGTGAAAATATGTCCCAGTAATATCGTGTGGAACATGTGGGGTTGTAGAGTGAAAGTTTGTAAAAGAGGGGGTAGGGATTGAAGTGCCTTGGGAATGAGTAGAGGTGATGACTCCAGCATTATGATAGATTTGTGTTGACGCAACAATAGGGTTAATTACCTGATCGATGGGGTGATTCATCATTTGACCAGATGGCCTAGTTTCAATAGGAGGGTCATGAGGATTAAAGGGTTGTCGAAAGGATTCGAAATGCTCATAGAGATTGCGTCCTGATGAATTCCTCCATACAGAACGAGCAGGTGTGGGATTTGTATCTACTACAGTGGTAGGATGCACATGAGTCCTATACTTATCACCAAAGGTTGGTTCTGTGGATCCCATATATGTTTTGGTAAATGCTCTCTCAGGTAGCTGTGGGACCTCTTCGTCTATGACGTTCCCAAGGGAGTCTAAATGAAGAAAAAATGGTTTGAGAGGGGTTAATGACATAGATGTAGTGCGAGGAGTGGGATTCTCAACCGTAACCAAAGCACCTTCTAAATTGTCTAACGGAGGAGTAACAACACTCCCAACATCAGATTGATTTTCTACCTCTCCATGGTAGTTGTCTTCTGGAGGGTTAGGAGGTAAGGGTTGGTAGCCTTCCGGAGGAAGCCCTTGAATCCTATGCGATCGGTGAAGAAATTTCTTGTCTACAGGATCAATTTTGGAGAATAACAGTACACGCTGAAAATCTAGGGCCAACTAACAAAAATAAATAGCATACGCTAATAAAATCTAGGAATCAAAACCAAGCAAACAAAACTTCTCTCGATGATCGTACTAGTTGGTGATGAAATCCAACGTCGTGTGATCAAGTCAAGAAGGGGCTAGGATATGGTGGAACATTTATAATGGAGACCTTCTTAATGGACTTTCACCTTGGTGCAAGCTTCCACAAAGTAA
>JASDQU011443917.1:10568-23247 GCA_032191745.1 Picea mariana
TTATCATGACTTGGTATATTTATAAAAATATTTCATAGTTTTAGTATTTTTAGCTGAAGTTTTTAAAAAATTGTTTTTAAAATTTCAACTATTATGATTTTTAGTGGTGGTTTTTACAAAAGCACCACTAAAATAGGGTTTTTAGGAGAATTTTATTAAACAACAATCAAACATTCATTTTTTATGAGTTTTGGGGATGGTCTTTAAAAACATCCGCTAAGGTTACTTTTGGGTGTGGTTTTCAAAAAATTGCCTTTAAAAAACATTTTGATGTTATTTTGGGAGCATATTCGCTAGTATAAATCATTGCTAAAAGTATAAATTGTTGTAGTGGTCTACTCAATCTTAAAAGATTGGTTTTGTTCTGATGTCATGTTAAAGCATTGGTGCTCTTGAGTATATAGAAGCCTCAATGGTCCTACGTCAAGTTAGAGAATCGATGTTGAATATATGGTAGAGCACCATTGTGATACAAATTCAAAAGCAATGGTCGCTATAAAATTACAAATCACTACTGTAGAACATTTGCAAGAGCATTGGTGCTATAGGTGTTTTAAATCATGGGCGTGAGACCTACATAAATGCACCAATGTGCTTATATGATAACATAGCACCATATTATTAATGACTCAAGCACATTGTTTTCATTTGTATGTCATTAATAATTTTTAGCTAATATTAATCAATTAAACTAATCATTAAAATCATTATTAATTATTAATTTAATAATTAAAACCATTAATTAATTATTAATTTAATAAACAAAATTATTATTTGATTATTAATTAAAGGATTTATGATTTAATCATTATACTAATTTGTTGTGTTTCATTTGAGTATGTAAATTGATTTGGATTGGACCATTATATTATTTTTCATCTATCTTAATGCTTTCAAAGTGGAAAAAATTGGAGGAATAGCTTGCAGGGTCATTTTAACGGTAGGTCCCAGTTTGGAAAATTGAGGTTTGAAATCTTCTAGAGCCATTTTGAGGAATAAAACGACATTTTTGGGGATCAAAATTTTTTTAGCTTCAACACAAAACCTTGATGCAGATATACACTCAAAGACCTTTCCAATGGCACAAAAATCACGTCAATCGGAGCCCATATGGAAACGTTATGCCTCTTGTGAGTTGACCTAGCACGTTGATCACCATGGTATGAGAGGATGCCACATTAGCCCCTGTTACTCATGCATATGGAGCTAGCCACATGTGGACTTTTATGAAGATTGTAGAAGGTCAAAAACCTTATCACAATTGAAGGTTGAGAAAGTAAAAACCATACCCATAGATGTCTATGAGGCTATGTTAAATACTAGGCAACTAGAAGGAGAAGGGGTTCCATAATTTTGAATTGTATCTTGCTCCATAGCTGAGAAAAACATCTGAGAGTGGTATTTTGTGAGCATAACTAAGGAGGCGGAGGATTTTGCAGCAACCATTTGGGCCACAGTGCCAAAATGTAACTCCATAGTGAGTTCTCATTACTTTGTATGTGCATTTTATAATTGAAGCAAAGATAGCAGAGCATAGGCCTCACCTTCTAGCTAGGTTTTCTCCTGTATTTTGTTTCTCAGGTCAAATATTGTGTTCATTTGTGTGTATGGTGTGTATTTTTTGCTTGTTCTTTCATTTTTATATTTCATTTATTTCTTAAATATTAATCATACTAGAGATAATAAATCTGAGATCTAAGGAAATAAACCACATAAATCTAAGATTTCATAATATTATAAGATCTATTGTGACAAACTATTTTAGTGGAATATCCACAAAAATTTATATATCATACTAGTGTCAGAGGCAAGTTTCTTTGGGGTATTTTTTGGAAGTTGCAGGGATCCAAGAATCAGTTTAAGAATAAATTTACTGAACCCTATCCATGGTCGACGAGTCTGTTCATAACAACCCTCGAGATCCAATAGAGGACATATTTGTGAGGTTGGAAGGACAAGTCGCTAACATATCTCACAATATGTCCCTCCTCATGGAAGATTTAGCAATAAATAGTAGACCATACGGAGAGGATGGACGCTCTAATTCTAAGATCGAATCAGAAGGGAAATCAAGAGATAATGAAGACCCAAAAAAGGAGTTGAGGAAAGAGCCTAAGAAAGAGTATCCCAATTCGACTGGTCTAACCCTTCACATACCCTATTCAATATGGAAGTGAAGGTGGATTGATTTGTAAATTGTCATGGGTATTCCACTGGAATAGTTCATCACAATAGATTTGATAAATAAAACTAAAATCTACCTATGAAGGTTAAATTCCTTTAGATTTCCATAATATTTAGTTATTGATTTTTCTGCTTATGCATAAAATAGCTAAAATGTGGAAAATAGAGAATAGAAAAATAAAATCACACACCATCCACAAGATAACACAAAGATTTAATCTGGGAAACCCTTATGGGAGAAAACCCAGCTAAAAGGTGAGGTTGTTATGCTCTCTTTTCTCTCGTATAGAAATGATGCAAGTACAAAGAAAAGGGCACTCTTTGTGGAGTTGTCTTTGACATGTGGCCTATATGGATGCTACAAAATCTTTTCTCCTCTGTTATGCTCACATAACACCACTCTCATATGTTTTTCTTAGCCATGGAACAAGATACAATGAAAAATAATGGAACCCCTTCTCCTCCTAGTGGCTCAGTATTTAACATAGCCTGATAGCCATCTAGGGGTAGGTTTTTGACTTCCTCAAACCCTCAGTTGTGATAGGGTTTTGTAACTTCTAGAATATTCTTAAAATTACATATGTGGCTAGCCCCATATGCATGAGTAATAGAGGTTGATGTGGCATCCTCTCGTACCATGGTGGTCAAGATGGTAGGTCAACTTGCCGAAGGCACAACTTTTGCATACGAACTCTGATTGATGCATGGTCTGCACCATTGGAAAGGTATCAAAGTGTCGAATACCATCAAGGAAGTGGGCACAAGTTTTAGACACTAGAACCCCAAAAAACATCGTTTAATGCCTCAAAATGTATCTGGAATGTTTTGAACCCCAATTTTACAAACGGGGACTTGCCAATAAAATGGCCCTGCAAGCTCAATCCTCCATTTTTTTCCACTCTGAAAGGATCAAGATAGATGAAAAACAATATAATGATCCAATATGGATCATACCACCCCATTTAGGGAGGATTTTGTTCCCCAAAATCTTCATTGAATGAGGTAAGGAAACGTTTCCTCTATCTTCTCCTTGGACTACCACTTTGCTTTGCCTAAAAGTTGTCCTTTCAACCCAATATACCAAAGGTCATGTTGACCCTGTATTGTAGCTCTAGACCACTTTTTCAAAGTTGTATCCTTTGCCAACTATGTTTTAGCATCTTGTGCTAAGTCCTCTATGGAAGGTAGGACCTACTCCTCCTCCCGATCCAACATGGAAGGCTCATAAAGCTTTAGATTCTCTTCATTCACTACTGAGTAAATGCACATGTATGGGGGTAGGTTGAGTCTATAGGAATTATCTCTCACCTTTTCCAATACCTAAAAAGGACCATATCACAAATCCTTGATCTTCTTACCAGGACCCTGTAGCCTTTCCTTATTCAGTTGTAACCATACTCTATCTCCCATTATAAATGGTCTATCTGTTCTATGTTGGCCATGCCTAGCCAGGTACTTTTCCTGTGACTTCTTCGGTCTCTCTTCTACTTGCAAATGGATCTTCCCGGTCTTCTCAACAATTTTTTCTACTTTTAATGCATCTCCTGTGAGGTCCTCCCTCACTTCTCCTTGTTTTCCTCCCTCACTTCTCCTTTTTTTCCATATACAACATCTAAGGTTGAAGGTGGAAAATACCCAAATCAAGTTTCAAAAGGTGACTTACCAGTAGAAGTGTGGAATTCTTTATATTAAGAGTGTTGTGTATAAATCAAATTTTCATCCTAGGTCTTCGGATGCTTCTAATTGTAACCTCTCAAAAGCTGCACCAAATCCATGTTGATTAGTTTGTTCTTCCTATCTGTCTATGGATGGAATATTGTAGACCTCTTCAACTTAGTGTCCATGTTCTCCCACAATGTAGTCCAAACTGCACTGAGAAATATGGTATCCCTGTCTAAGATGATGCTCCTTAGTATCCCAAAGTGCACCCAGACATGTTCAAAGAACATTTTTTTTTCTTCCTTTCCCTTGATGGTATTTTTACAAGGCAGGAGAATGCACATTTTTTTGAACCTATCAACTACCACAAATAAATAGTCATGTCCCTTCTGCGTGGTTGGTAAACCTCCCACAAAATCCATGGAAATTATTTCCCAAGGTTCAGTGGGTACATGTAAGAGATGGTATAGACCTTGTTTCCTGTTGTTGGGTTTGTAGGTACAACAAAGTATACATCCTATAATATATCATGCTACATATTCTTGCATTATGGGCCAATACACATACCTCTGTAAGTTGGCAATTGTCTTCCCAACACCAAAATTTCCTACAACCTTGGAGGTGTGAGCCTCTCTAATAAGATGAAATTGTTCACCTTTAAGAACACATAGCTTGTTGATCATGTAGAGTAAACCATTTTGGAAATGATAGTCACCCTTTTTATCGCCTTCTTCTATATGAATTTGGCCATGTAGCTATTGAAACACCTCATTGAAGTCCTCATCTTCTATGTATGACTATTTGCATGCATAATGGGTAAAAGGCTCCATGTGCATCAGAGTTTGCAAAGTTGTAATATTGGATGTGGGTGGCCATGAAAGCATGTATTCCAACTTATTTGTGTTACCCTTCTTATACTTGATGACTAAATGGAATTGTTGTAAAAACCATGTCCACTTGTAATTTATGGTTTGTTGTAGCTTACTCTGGGCCTGCAAATATTGTAGTGGTTGGTGATCTATGTGAATGATGGTCTCGTTTCCCATCAAATAATGCTTCCACTTTTTGACAACTTGTACCAAGGCATAGAGATCCTTGTCATAGGTAGGGTAGTTGAGAACCACCCCATCAAATACGTCAAAATGATAGCAGATGGGCTTTCCTCCCTACATTAGTACTGCTCCCATGACATACTTGCTTGCATATGTCTCCACTTCAAAGGGATTTTTCAAGTTTGGTAGTGTGAGAACTGGTGCTTGACTGATCTTTCTTTTCATCTCATCAAATGCCTTATGTTTATTCTTTCCCCACTAGAAACTCTTACCATTGGTTGCTATGGCATTGAGCGGTGCAACTACTGTTGAAAATGAAGCTCTAAACTTCCACAAGTATTGTGTTTCCCAAAAAAAACTCCTAACTTCAATGAAATTTGTAGGAACTGGCCATTTCATGATGCCCTACATATTTGCAGGATCTATCTTGATCTCCCCTCCACCAATAACATACCCCAAATACACCAAAGACTGTTGAGAAAACTCACATTTCTTGATATTGGCCAGCAACTTGTGCTTGTTCAGATTCTCTAACACCTGCATAAGATGTGATATGTGATCCTCCCAGGTAGTGCTATAAACTAGTATATCATCCAAATAAACAATAACAAATGAATCTAAATAAGGGCATAAAACATCATTCATTAGTCTCATAAATGTAGTTGGTGTGTTGCATAAATCGAATAACATAACCAACCACTCATACAAACCTTGCCTTTCCTTGAAGGTAGTCTTCCATGTATCTTCTTCTTCGAATCATACCTGATGATATCATGATTTCAAATCCATCTTAGTGAAGTACTTGGCATGTTGCAGTTGGTCCAACAGATCATCGATCCTTGGCAAAGGGTATCAATTATTCAGTGTAGTCTTGTTCAATTCCTTTTAATCAGTACACATTCTTCAAGTCCCATCCTTCTTGGATAAAATTATGATGGGTGACCCACAAGGTGAGGTACTTGGTTGAATCATACCCTGCTCCAACAAGTGTTGCAACTGCTTCTTCACTTCATTCACTTCTAGAATAGACTATCTATACAACCCACTATTCGGCAATGGGTAGTATGGAAATAACTATATTTCATGCTCCACGTCCCTCTTGGATGGTAGCCCTTTAGGCTCCTGGAACACTCCTCCGTATTCATGTAGCAACTTCTCCAACTGATTTTTTTGTTCTTTAGTACACTCCTCCTGGGATGCCTTAACTCTCATTGACTCATAATCGAACTAATTTTCTATTAAGAAAAGAAAAAACATATTTCTTACTAGAACTGTTATGTCTCTGCTAACACAATTGTTTTTTTTAATTAATCCATATTTAGTCGATTATATGTTTTATCTTTCATCTAGTACATATAATGTCTTTTACATAAATGTAATCATCATTCCACGGTTTTATTTATGTATGGATGTTATGGTATCTTTATGGAAGATCAAAGATTCTTCTATCCAACTTCATCACATTACAGGTCTTCTATGTTATGTCATACACTTACATGTATACACTTATCATTATCTATTCATTTAAGTGCATTTTATTTTGCAACTATAATAAAAGTAAACTTACTAGATCTTACTTTGATATTAATTTGAGAAATTTACTATCTATAGTATGGATATTAAACCACTTTACCCATACCTATACGTTTACTCAAATTAATATATACGTTTACTCAAATTAATATATATAGAGAGAGAGTTCCAACCCAATGGATCAAGTCCATAGAGTAATAATACTCCATAACTCGCACTAAGTAATGGATATATTATTTAAACTTGACATATCAACCACCTATTTTTCTTGTAATTGCTCTACACAACTCAACGTATATGTGTGTGTGTAGGATGAATGACCCTAATCGTGCCTAATATTTAAAGGAATTTAATTTCATAGTGTTAAGCTTGTTCTAGATGGATATAATACCCACGCACGTAATTAGCCACCCGGTATACTTCGTATACCTATTCCTAGAGCATTTAAACCTTTCATCTCACCACTCTACTTGGCTCCTCTTGACTGTGAGTTGTAATAAATGTTATCTATGTGCTGGCTTGAGTGGTGACCTGGAGTTGGCTTCGGGCCATTACTCCTCACCTACTCTGACTGACAGTACAACCTTCCTCTTAATCTGACTTGGGAAGTGTGCATTTTCCTTCTAGCCGAAGCTCATTGTATCATTGAACTGTAATAGAGCGCTCACCATGTACAAGAGAGATATGGGTTCGAATCACCAACAAGGCTATGCTATCACATGCCACGAGCTAAGGTATTGGAGTTTTTGTTTCCTCTTCACGCTTTGAATTTTAACTGCATCGGTTTTTTTTTCCTTAGTATCTACTTGGGGTTTAATTCACGTTTTTGTATTGTTATTGTTTGCAGGGGTAATATTCTAGGCATGGCATCGAAGACATTCCTTACAATCCCAATCATTTATTTTGAAAACAAATTAAGTTACGTTCAGTGCACCCTAATCCTATTACTCTTCCATGTTATGTAGCTTCACAAGTGTAACTGTGTTCTTAAGTGTTATCTATTGTTGGTCTTCTTACCATATTCTTATCACGGTTAAACAAAGGTAAAACTAGACCAGTAAAATTTTTATGCGTGCTTACTTTCCAACCACAAGGTGACGAAAAGATCTTATATCATTCCCCCCTTGAACTAAACATCATTTGTGGTGTTCCATCTAAGAATCTTAGTTCTGGAACATAAATGGATAATATTTCCTCATAGCTTCTTCCATTTCCCAAGTGGCCTCCTCAGGACTAAAGTTCCTCCACTGCACTTTAACCTGGGCGATGTCTCTATTCTACAATAGAGTTTTTTTCTTGTCGATAATGTGTAGTGGTTCCACCTGGATCACATTCCAATTAACAATATGAGTTACTTCATGCACATATGTTTTTTAGCAATGAAACATGAAATACATTGTGTACTTTCAGATTGGTTGGTAGTGCAAGCTGGTAGGCTATTGGTCTTACTTTGGAAAGCACTTCAAAAGGCCCACAATATTGTGGTGACAACTTAGAACCTTTTCCAAGTTTAAATGAACTATTTATGGGCTTTACTTTTAGTTAAACATGATCTCCAATTTTTGTATGTGTCATTTTTAAATCTACATAAATCTTATGCCTATCATGTGCACTTTTCAAGTTATGTTTTGTTTTCTGAACTATTGTTTCCATTACCTTTAACATGTCTGGTCCTAATATAATTATGTCAACTAGATTGTCCCAACTCACAGGTGTTTGACACCTTCTTTCATATAACACTTCAAAAGGACTCATTTTTAAAGAAGATTGATAATCATTATTGTATGAAAACTCAACCAGATGAAGATAATCCCCCGACTTTGTTGGGAAGTCCATAACATACATTCACAACATATCCTCAACAATGTGATTAGTCGTTTTGATTTGGCCGTCAGTTTGAGGATAATAAGCGGTGCTAGAACTCAGTTGTGTATCTAGAGCACTAAATAAGGTCTTCCATAAATTGGAGGTAAACTTTGTGTCTTTGTCTGAGATTATTTTTTTAGGTAAACCATGCATCTTGAAAATCTGTGTCATAACAATCTTTGCAATATCTATAGCCTTGTGAGTAGATTTTACTGGAATGAAGTGTGCAACTTTAGTAAGTTTGTCTATAACCACCATTATAGTGTCATTATGCTTCCTAGTTATATGTATTCTTGTGATGAAATCATACTAATTAATTCCCTCTTCCATTTCGATCGAGTATGGGTATAGGCCGCAATAATCCAGTTGGGTGAGAGTGCTCAGCCTTAACTTGTTGGCACTCTAGACACCTAGAAATATATCCATCCACCTCAGTTTTGATTCAAGGCCAAAAATATTCTTTCTTTAAAGTTGTTATTGTCTTTTGATAACCTGGATGACCTTAATATGATTTCTTATGTGCTTTCATTAGTATTATAGTTTTCAACTCTGTGTTGTTTGGAACATAAATTCTATTTTTGTATGTAACAAAACCTTCTTGATTGCAGTTGAACTTTGATTCTTCCTCATTTGTATTATTATTTTGACAATTCTCTTGAATTATTCTGTAATTCTCATTTTTTTTGTTATAATTTTATGCTTTAAATAAGGTTGTGTAGTACTGCTAAAAATTACATTTATCTTCCTACTATGTGCATCTGCTATCTTATTTTCTTTCCCTTTGATTTGTTCTATTTCAAAATCAAACTCACTTAGAAAATCCAAGCATCTAGCTTGTTTGGCATTTGAATGCTTTTGGTCAAAAAAGTGTTTAAGACTAACATTGTCTGTTTTCAACAAAAAATTATTTCCTAACAGATAATGTCGCCACATTTTTAGAGCATGCACAATAGCAGTAAATTCTAGATCATGAGGTGCATAATTTTCTTCATGAGACTTTAGTTTATGTGATTCGTATGAAATTACATACCCATCCTACATTAATACTCCCCTCGATCTTTTCTTTGAAGCATCTGCACACACCACAAAGTCTTTATGTGGATCTACTACCCTTAAAATAGATTTGGTGGTTAATAATTGTTTTATCTTTTCGAAACTTTCCTAACACTTCTCATTCCATTTAAATCTACTTCCTTTTTTCTGTAAGGAAGTTATTGGATAAGATAATTTTGAAACCCCTCAATGAACCTGGGATAATATCCCATGATTCCCGTAAAGGATCGAACATCTGAGACTTCCTTCGGAACCGGCCAGACTATAATGGATTTGACCTTTTCAAGGTCAACTGAAATCCCTTGTCTTGAAATCACATGTCCTAAATACTGCACTTTATCTTGATAGAATTCACATTTACTGAATTTTGTGTACAATTAATGTTCTCTTAGTGTTTTTAAAATCGATCTTAAATGTTCTTCATGCTCCTCTCTGGTCTTCGAATAAATAAAGATGTCATCTATGAACACGATCACAAAATTATCCAAATATTTACTTAACACAATGTTCATTAAATAGATAAATGTCACAAATGCATTTGTTAGACCAAAGGGTAACTCTACAAACTCATAGTGTCCATACCTGGTTCGAAAAGCAGTCTTATGAATGTCTTCATCGTTAATCCTAACATGATGGTATCTTGACCATAGGTCTATATTTGAAAATATTTTAGCCTCCCCGACTTGGTCTAACAATTCATCAATATGGGGTAAAGGATACTTATTTTTTATTGTCATCTTATTTAGTTTCCTATAATCAATGCACAACCTAAATGTTCCATCCTTTTTTTTCATAAATAAGATTGGTGCTCCCCACGGAGACACACTTGGTCTAATGTATTGTTTATCCATCAACTCTTGAAGCTGATTTTAAGTTCATTCAACTTTGGAACACTCATTCTATAAGGTGCTTTAGATACCAGTGCAGATCCGGGTACTAAATCTATTGTAAAATCTATGTCCCTTCTAGGAGGTAGTCTTGGAATTTCTTCTTGAAATACATCCTAAAACTCTCGCAATATATGATCATCAGTTAACAAGTTTTTAACCACCTCATATTTACTTTCATTTATATGTACAACATATATTTCACAACTCTTTCTTTTATTTCATTTCAAATGCAAAGAAAAAATATGTCTTATTGACACACTGCGAGGTATTCCCTTAATTATTTTTCCTTGTCCAAGTTCATCTAAATAGTCAAAAGTTTAGTTTCGACAATTCACAACAGCTACATGTTTTTCAATCCATTCCACGCCTATGAGTAAATCATAGGACCCCAATGGTAATATGTTCAAATCTACTTTAGTTTACATACCATCCATAGTTACTATGCATTATTTAACCAACTCTACAACCTTTCATTTTGTCCCAGTAGCCAACTGTACTAACCAAGATTTATTATGCTTAACCTTATTCACTTTACAATATTCTACTATGGTAGGGGAAATATAACTTAATCTTGCACCGGGATCTATTAAAATGAATACAGGTTTTTGATTAATCATACCTTCAATTTCCACCGCGGTAGGATGATGATCAGCATATTGATTCTCCAAGGATGAATTAATTTTATGTGTACATCATGTCATGTCATGTCATTAATTGTTGTTGCTTCTTGAATGTTATCTACCGTCAATTTTATGTTCTTATTTAAAGGAAAATCTCTATACATATGAGGTTCTTTGCAACCCGAACATTGCAGTGGTGGTCTAACTGGTTTGTTCATTGAATATGTCAGTTGGCTACTATTTTAGACCGATACACTTTGTTGTTGACCACTGAATATGTTTATCTTAATCGGTGCACTATGTGATGGATGACGTGGATGATTAAATTGTTTCTTACTGGGATCAAACATGTTTTCCATGTTCCTATTATGCCATGTTTTTGTACTTTAATACCTCTGTTTAAATCGAGAATAACATAACTTAGTGTGTCTTATTATTTCATCCATTGTCTTAACATTAAGGAACTCAATTTAATCCTTGTATTCTTGAGGCAAACATCTCATAAACCATTGTACTTTTGATTTTTCCTCCCTAAGGTAAGGTACATATTTCATCATGTTTACAAACTTGGTGAAAAAATATTTGATAGTCATTTTTCCTAGCTTAAGGTCATGAAATTCCTTAACTTTTTCATCAAAATATCTTTTTGTTAAATATTTATGTTTGAAGAACTTTTTAAATACTTTCCGTTTTATTTTGTTGCTCCTAATTTTGTTCACTATTTTAGTCTCTTTCCACCATATGGCAGCTTTACCATTCAATTGGTACATGGCCAGTCTAGCCTTTAAATTTCTTAGATAGTTATAGATCTGAAAAATAATTTTCCATGTTCAGAATCCAAGCTTCGACTCCCTCTTCAGACTCACCATTAAAACTGAGTGGTATGATCTTTTTGAATTCACCAGCTAACTCATTACTATGCCACATTATTTTCTTAGTTTTGAGTGTTTCATTCTGTAAAGTGTTGTTTTCAAAACTATCTTCACTCTCTTCAGTTAACAAATATGTTTTGTCGCTAAACACTGGGTGTTCTTTTCATTTGTAAGATTCATCGTTGGAGAATTCTTTCTTAGCGTTGCTGGAGGTTTGTCCTACATTCCTATTTTGTTTTATCTCCATCATTTTCTTAATTAGGATCTCATCTAACTCTTCTTGTTCCTTACTAGCCTTCAACAACTTTTCATAATCTACTTTAATACTCTGTAACTCTACCTTTATGCTATGCGTAGTTTCCAACAATCCTAGTGAGTTATCTTGAGGTTTCTCACTATTTAGTTTCACATACATCTATGGTTCACTTAGTGTTGATTTACCAGTGTCTTCAACCATAACGTCTGTTTTTTGTTTCTGATTGTGAAAAACATAATTGGCGTCAATAGTTTTTTTTTAACAGTTGCATAATCTAGTATTATAAGCACAACGTTTTCTGGTTTTTTTTAGCCCATAAGGCCATAATGTCTAAAACATGCTCTGATACCATTTGTAATGTCTCTACTAACACAAAAAAAAATGTGCACAATGTATTTTACGTAAATGTAATCATCATTCCATTGTTTTATTTATTTATGGTTTTCATGGTGTCTTCATGGTAGATCAAAAATTCCTCTATCCAACTTCATCACATTCTAGGTCTTCTAATGTTATGGAATACACTTACAGGTATACACTTATAATTTTCTATTCATTTAAACACATTTTATTTTACGACTATAATAGAAAAACTTACCAGATAGATTAGATCTTACTCTAATATCAATTTCAGAAATTTACCATCTATATTATGGATATTAAACCACTTTTTCCATACCTATACATTTATTTT
>JASDQU011443920.1:4735-15378 GCA_032191745.1 Picea mariana
AGGTGTAGAAAAACATGTATTTAAACTCTGCAACGTTTTCAGCTTGGTCAACTTAAAAAAATTCTAGAAATTATAATATTCATCCGTTAAATTCAAAATAATAGTCATAATAAAATAGAGTCTCTGTAGATTGTTGCAGTATATTTTGTTTCTTCAAAACATAAGTTTAATAATACATACATTGTTGTAGAAATAAGTAACTCAGTATCATTCATTGCATGTTTAAGAAACATATTGTTAAACAATTGTCAAATTGACATATCAAATCGTGATAAAAAAAAATTGAAAAATAGTCATTGGAAAGCTAACACAATTCTTCACAAGTTTTGTTTTTACTGTAAAGTGAAATTCTAAATAAAAAAAAATACTTTTATATGTCGGAAGTTGAATAACTTGTGAAAATACAGTTTTTTTTCTCATAAAACAAGCAAAAGTGTAACCCACCTTCATGATTTCACCCTCGCATCTCCCTTGACTACTTGCAACAAAATAAGAAAATTATATTTGCAATGATTCGACAGTTGGGGCCTCCAACTTTTTTCATCACATTTACAAGTACAGAGCATCGCTGGAATCCATTGGTGACTACGCTGTCTACATTATACAGGAACAAGAAAAGGAAAAAACAAATTGAAACATTGGAAAATGATCACATTGACTGCCTCATAAGAAAAGACCCAGTGACATGTACTCCTTACTACAGAGATAGAGTAAATGTTTTGAGACAATTGATATGTAATGACGAAATATTCTTTGGAAGAATATCAGACTATTATTTTGTTACTAAGTTCCAAAATAGAGGTAGTGAACATGAACACGCACTAATATGGATAAAAGATGCACTGATATATGGAATTGACAACAAATCACAGATCGAGCAGTTTCTGGACAAATACATAACATGCACATAGATCATTTGGATCCAGAACTTGCCAAATTTCATAGACATTACCATACAAGAATTTTTAGGAAACGAAAAAATTCACATTGCAGATACAACTTCCCTATGCCGCCGATGAGAACGACAAGAATTATCGAACCAATTACTTTGGAGGACAACGTTCTGATTGAGAAATCAAAATCTTTGTTCACATTTCTAGAACAAGGAGACTTTGATGACTTAATGACCTTTGAAGACTTTTTTCTGCAACTAAAGCTAACTGAAGATGAGTACATCCAAGCTATACAATCTACACTTAAGAAACCACCAATTTTTCTAAAATGAAAACTTTCGCATATTTGGAACAATGGTTTCTCCAAGGACATGCCAAATATGTGGAATGCAAATATAGATGCGCAGTATGTCCTCAACGTATATGTTACAACATCGTATTGTACCTCGTACATGATGAAGGTTGACAAATCTATGCCAAATGCATTCAAGAGAATACGCAGAGAACATAAAAAAAGTTGAATTGATGCTATGCAAATGATACGTACACATGGAAATACATTTCTTAATCTTCAAAAAATGTCTGCTCAACAAGCAAGCAATCCACATCACACTTCCCCTTCCTTTGAACTATAGCTCGAGGAAATGTGTCTTCATAAACACATCTTCTCCCGACACGCGCACATTCATGCTTAAGCCACCAGTCTTGCCAAAACAAGAGACTGATAATTCAGAGGACATGATATGTCACTCTATTATTTATTACTACCTCTAACGTCCACCTACCATTAAGCATATATTTATTGCAGAATTTGTATCACATTACAAAAAAAATGGTGCATAGATATCAAAAATAAAAAACCCAAATGTAATACGCTTTGTCAAGTACAACAAACACACCGACTCTGAAAAATTTTGCAGAGAGAAACTATTGGTGTACTTTCCATTCGATCAAAGTGAAGACACACTAAAACATAACTTGCCTACATGGGAAGGTGCATATACTCTTTATGAGACTACAATACAAACCAATGAGGCTAGGTTTACTTACAACGTCAACCCAACATGGGGTGATTTAGAAAGTGCACTTGAGGAAATAGAAAACCCTGTCAATATGGATGACACATCAACCAAGAATAAAACAACTACAACTCACCGTGAAGCCTATGATTTGCAAGAAGATTTTCCTTGTCCTCGAGATCCCACCTCTGAAAAATGTATCAATCTCGAGTTTAAAGTAACAGACCATCCTTTCGATATTGAAAACCAAGAATACTACAGAATTAGACTGTTGTTGAATCGAGAGCAGCAGACAATCCTAAAGGATATTGCAATGAAGAAATAATTAGACATACACACTCCTGCGTACTTGTTCCTTACAGGCGGTGCGAGAACATGCAAGACATTCACATCGAAAGCACTATTCCAAATGCATATACGAATCTATGATTCAAACACTACGAGTGACCCTCTGAAACCAAAGGGACTAATAATTGCATATACAGGAAAAGTTGCATATAATGTAGGTGGAACGACAATCCACTCAACACTGTTGATGCCTTTTAACAAGTCACATTTTATTCCACTCAACAAAGAAATGCTAGATACCTTGTCAAAGCTTTATGACGAACTACAACTTGTCTTCATAGATGAAGCCTTCTTGATTGGAAGCCGCTTCTTATATTCCATTGACAATCGGCTAAGAAACACAAAACATGTCCAAACCAAATACTTTGGGAACATTTATATGGTATTTTGTGGGGATATTTACCAAACACAACCCATACAAGATTCTATGATATTTGAACAGCCCATGGTCAACATGCAAACAACGCCACATGAATTTTGGAAAGACAACATAAACTGCTTCGAACTGCATACTACAATGTGCCAAACAAATGAAATTTTATTGCAATTCTAAATAGAATGTGGACAAACAACCAAACTCGTGATGGCTTGGCATATATCAATTCAAGTTGCATGCAACCAACACCAACAGACCCAACCTTCCCTTACAGATTCTACAAGAACAAGGATCTCGCAATGCATAACAAGTACATGTTATCCCTCATGCCTGGCGATGAAATCATCATCAATGCAATTGACCTGCAAGAGGACAACCTTGGCAATGTATCGTGTCATCAACATACAACCACTTTGCCTTTGCAACTTGTCTTGAAATTAGGCATGCTAGTTGAAATATATGCATGCAACTATGACTCACAAGATGGCATGGTCAATGGTGCGGATGGGATACTCAAATCATATACCAACAAAGATAAAGTTGATGTCCTCTGGATTAAGTTACATGACCCACATATTGGGCACCAACAAGCCAACAAGTTAGCATATCTATATAATTCAAACACTTCGCGCGATTGGGCACTTGTATTGCGAATATCAAAACCAATATCAACATCAGTAAAGAAAGGTCACCTAAATATTCAAAAGTAATTTCCAATTCAACTTGCATGTGCACATACAATTCACAGATCACAAGGCCTAACACTTGATAGTGTTGCCTTCGACCTTGTTGGAATACAAATACATGGACTTGTATACAAAGCTCTGTGCCATGTCAGAAACATAGGGTCCTTGTATTTGCTAAGCGCTCTTACAAAAGATAACTTCAAGGTCAAACATAAAGTCGATACTGAGATGCAACGCCTTTATACCAGTGCAAAATGGCATCTAGAATATGATTACCAATCCATACAAACAAACTCATTTGTATCGATTCTCTCACTCAACATGCGCAACCTAAATGCACATATGAATGATATACTCAATGACTGTGACACAATGCAATCTAATGATCTGTGCTTACAAGAAACATACATGACATTATGCATGAAAAACATGCAATTTCCAAATTTCAACTGCATATCAAGTTACATTACACATGGAGTGATGATATTAGTGAAAAAACATATAGCAATTTTGGACCATATGCATTTCGAAGAACAAAATGTTGAGATGGTACTAGCAAGAGTAATTTTTCATGAATCACAAATTGCAATATTGAATCTCTATGTCGCTCCACATGCAACATTTACCAACATAGTAACTGTTCTTTCAAAAGCATTACACCATTTACACATGAATGAAAGCATTATCATTCTAGGAGACTTCAATGTTGACATGCTACAAAATAATGCCAGAACAAAAAGATTGGAAAACTACATGTGCAATTACAATCTCTGCTTTCTTTTGGATAAGATAAACCATGTACAAAACCCACTTATTGACCGTGTATGGTCAAATGTCCCCATTGCACAATACAAAGTCTTTATCTTAGACATATATTGGTCTGACCACGATACAATTTGTCTTGTACTTGAATTATGAGATATACATCAACCATATTACAAAATCATATTTCCATGTCTCAGCATATCTGGATACTTTGTTGCACAAAACCAAACAATAAAAAGTCTTTATCTTAGACACATACTGGTCTGACCATGATACAATTTGTCTTGTACTTGAATTATGAAATATACATCAACCATATTACAAATCCATATTTCCATGTCTAAAAGCATATCTGGATACCTTGTCGCACAAAAAGAAATCATTCAAAATGCCACCATCCAATTTCTTAATATTTTATGCTCTGTAATAGATTTTGGACAGAAAAAACTCAACGTAACCACAAACATGGATGAAGAAAACAAACGGTACATGCTTCTAACTCTATCTTTTACTCTATTCCTTTGAATCTCGTTTTCTCTATGTACATACTCCTTGTTTTCTCTACATACCAACTGACCTTCATGTCCATTGTATTATGTGCATTACCACATTGAAACAAATAGAATAATTGGACAAGAGGAAGAAGCCTTCACCAGAAATGTAGAAGAAGGCATACAAAGGTGCATACTTATAACCTTATTTTCTAGTCCATTACCTTGTGTCTCATTTATTGTGTGCCTGTATATATTCATACATACCAACTTACCTACGTGTCGATTGTCTTTATGCACTTCTACATTAAAAGAAACAAAATAATTGGACATGAAGAAGAAGTATTAACCAAAAATGTAAAAGAATACATACAAAGGTGCATGTTTCTACCCTTATTTTATTGTATGTATTTTTTATTCTACTGCTTTGTAGCTCATTTATTATATGTAGATATTACATATCTTCCTACATACCAACTTACCTTCATGTGCGCTATATTTTTTGCACTGCTACATTGAAACAAATAGACTAATTGAACAAGAGGATGAAGTCTTATGTGCCACAACATAGGAAGATGAACTACAATCTTCCAAAAAGTGCACCCACAACAGAGAAATGCATGTGCTTAACGTACATTCATAATGATTGTGAACAACATATAATTCACATGCTTACTTAATTATTGTCACTTTACTTTCCATATATGTTCTCGTCTTCTGTTATGATGTACATCTCTCACCTCTACCATAGTGTCTCAGCATTTTCTTTCCCCACAATGTGAAAGCAATATATAATATATTGCAAATTAAGTTTCATTTTACATATTCAATGTACCCCTGTTTACATATTTCAATGTACCCCACTATTGTTGTACGTATACATATACAACAATCTACACACAATCATATGAACACATAAAATCCCATATATTGTAGATGAACACATGAAAGCAATAGTGTAGATTTACAAATTATATACCTCTTTCTTCTTGTTCTCGTCAACGACAAAGTTCGTCGCGTTCAAAACATCTGGTGGTGTCTCTTTTGTTGTTGCCATGGCCACTACCTTCCACAATGCAACACGAATACTAGAGGTTTTGTAAAATAAGAAAATAACGTGTGAAGTTTTGAGAATGACTTGTATAGAAAATTTCTAATTTCTAAAATTGATAAAGATTTTATAATTATGTGGGAAAGTCCGCTGCCACAACCAAACAAATAAATTGACACCACCCAACCAATTTTGCAGTAAAGTTTGTTGAATTTCCGTGACTTTATTCATCTGCATGCGCCCACTCTACGTCTCTACTACTATTATTCTCTCGTTGTTTTTGCCCGAAAGTGACAACATAGACTATTATTCTCTTGTTGTTTTTGCCCGGGGCCTGGTTTCTAGAAGGTATTGATATGCATTTGCCAGATTGCCTCTGTATCCCTGTCAGTGACTGCCTTTCAAATCTTTGTATCCCTGTCAGTTACTGCCTTTCAAATCTTTGAGGTCATTGACGACACCTTCCATACCTTCTTTATGACTTTGCTCTCCGTATAGGGGAGCACCATCAAAGACGACAACTGACTTTAACTTTATGTTCCAATCAATTTGGCGATTTTTCCTTGCAATTTCTCTTCTCCGTGACTTTACTCATCCCCTTCTCTGCTACTATTATTCTCGAATTTAATTTTTTGAATTGTAATTGATTAGACTATTTTTATCAAGTATTTGTGAGACAATTAAAATAAATTTAAAAATAAAAAAAATTATGCCATTAGATATCACACTGTGATTGACCCTCCAAGGTACCATAACCAATGTGCATCTATAGACTCGTACACAATATGCTATCTCACATTTGCTTTGAATTCCACGCATTATTTAAATTTGAACGCCACCATTAATGGCAAAAGGCGTCAAATATCATTGTAATAGTGATATCCCTAATCTCCGAAATCATCAAAACTATGGTGATCTTGGAAAGCTTCTATTTAATCATATAAATATTGAACTAAACTTATAAAAGTATTGAATATTTAATCAAATAATAATTAAACTAAACTTTTAATTTTAAATTATATACAACTATCATCTTAAAACATTTTCCAAAAGCAGGTATAAACCCTTTACTGTTATTTCCCCTTCCTTTATTAAAAATGTGTTCTTAGATGATCAAATCTACATTTGAGTTAAGAATTTCCCCATTATACTAAAAACGAAAATAAACACTTTGAAGACAAGTGAATGTGATTAGCGATGTTCCACTAACATTAAATGCATTATGCAATGATTAATTTCAAATGATTCCCCTGAATTTGATAAACATCTATATCCTCTTTGGACCTTATGCTGAGGCTAATTTATTTCAAAGACACTTATTAATGCTACTAACGCCCTCACATAGCAATTTTCAATAGAACAAACATTTTATTTCACAGGCCATCTCTCTGTGGTTTGAATCCAAAGATTCCACTGGCTGAAAAATAACAAATATAACACTAAATATTTGGCTGAAAAATAAGAAATATAACACAATAAAGTGTCTCTACAATAATGGAAATAACCCATCTGAAGCAAAACAAATACCGTAGTAGCTACATGATGACGATGATAGCCAAAGCAAAACATATATCCAAAGCAGCAAGCCCCCTAGCGTTTAGAGTTGTTACCGTTAGAGTTGTTACCGTTACCGTTTAGAGTTGTTACCGTTAGCGTCGCTGGTTAAACAAAGTAGCAAGCCCCCTAACAATGGTACAAACTACAGTAAGTCTGTATAGCGGTCATGAGAAGACCCAAGAACGCAGCGAGCGGAGCTATGAACTTCCAACTCGACACATACTCATAAACTCCACAAACCTTCCTTGCCATTTTCTTCTTCCAATGGCTTTTTACGACCCAGTCACGGAATGTCCGATGGAGCTCGCTACGAACTTCGATCCGGCTGCCTATAAGGAAGGGCTGGCGCAGGTCGTGCCACATCTGGGCTATGCACTCATCCGTTAAGCTGAAATAACCTCGAGAAATGAGTTGTCGATCCACAAGTAAGCGAACGTCATCAGGAGACTGGACGAGGACGCCCATGAGGGCAACGTAACTGGTCACGTACTTAGGACGGAGGGCGTCGTTGAACTCCAACGCCAGCATGTTCCTCAGCCACACTTCAGTGCCTATCTCACCTACAAAGATGTGCGGAAGGTAGAGCGTGCCTGATTCTTTGTCCAGTCGGATATAATCGGGCATCTTGGAGAACGGTTTGAATTTAATTCCAGCCCTGGCCAAGTGTCCTGCACTCATTCCGTTTGGAAACAGACGTTCTTTTCGTGGAGTAGTGGGGAGAAAACGACGGATCCATGTAACAAGCTTTTTGAGGATGCTGTTAAACTTATGCAAGAGTATTCTCATTCGCCAATGATGCTCTTCGCCGCGAGGTTGCATATCCAGGACTAGAGAAAGGGATTTGTGGAGGCAACCCAGAAAATGAGGCTCCTTTGCCATTTCATCAATCAGTATATTGCGCTCATTCTCAGCTATATCAAGGTAATTGAATGCGAAAGGAGAGCACACGTAGCACGTCTTCCCCAACAGATGACTGAATGGAAGGCTTTCATCAACTACGTCTTCCCCATGGATGACTGAATGGAAGGCTTCTTTCACGTAGTCAAAAACTTCTTTCAGCACAAACAGCGGGATCTGATTCTCCATCTTCACAATATCCTGGGCGATACAGGCAAAATAAATCGTAATAAAGTTTTCCATTTCATCGTCTAACCTGAGTGTTGATCTAACCTGAGTGATGATTAAGAATTGTAACAGAAAGGATGAATCTATGGCCATCATGAGAGCGAAGTTCTGAAAGGAGAGAACCTGGCGCACTTCTTCCACAACAGATGATTGAATGGAAGGCTTTCATCAACTATTGAAGCTTCTTTCACGTAGTCAAAAACTTCTTTCAGCACAAACAGCGGGATCTGATTCTCCATCTTCACAATATCGTAGCAGATACAGGAGTAATAAATCGTAATAAAGCTTTCCATTTCATCGTCTAACCTGAGTGTTGATCTATTTGAGTGATGCATGATGATTAAGAATTGTAAAATAAAGGATGAATCTATGGCCATCATGAGAGCGAAGTTCTGAGAGTACTCGCCATCTGTACTAGTTGGCCAACGATAGAAACTCTCAATTTCTGGGCGCATCCGTTTCATCATTTCAACTATGGACTCGAAGCTCTTCCCACGACAGTGCAGTTCCTTCGAGAGCATGGCCACGAACTTGCCTTTGTTCGCCTCAGCCATTGAAATCTTACTTTCCGCAGAAGGAGAGTCAATATCTTTCTCCAGCTTCGAATGGTGGTAAGGCCCAAAGGAGAGAAATTGCGGAATATAGGCCTCTGGTTTCATCTTCAGCAGABGAGTCGGCACACGCAGGATCGCAGDCGTGTTTGGTRGAGGRTTATCATCATCATGATTAAGCATCTCATTAATTTGTACAATCCACTCCCTCCGAAACACTAGAGGTGCCGCCATCAGTCTAGTTATCTACTCTCTTCCACAGATTAACAGATCTACTTCTTTCGACAAAAAGCTATTTTCAGGTTGTTTAATACTCTGCGTATATGCCTTCATGGCGCCTGTTAAGGGGAAGAATTCATGGCGCCTGTCAAGGCAGAATTTTGGTATTGAAGAAGTTCCGCTTCCTGCGCGAGTTGATGACAGTTCCTGGACGCTTAGCTGTGGGATGCCTTTTCGATATTCAATATTGAAGGTTGTGTATAAACTTCCAACAACCACCCACCATCATGGTGGTTGTTGGAAGTTTATGAGAGTTCTGAGCAGGTCAGTGCTGCCATTAACTACACGGGTTATTGCTCTCTTCACTTCTTTCAATGTGTAGAATTAATTACATATTCAATGAATTTCACCAATCACCACATCTAAATATAAAAAGTTGTACTATATATTTATTATTATGTATTTTTATATTTATTATCTAATATATTATTTATTATTATATTTATATTATATTTATATTATATTTATAATATATTTATTATATTTATATTATATTTATAAATATTATAGTTCCACTCAGCTTATCGTTCATTATACATTTTGAATAACAAACAACCCTCAATTATTATAAGTTTCATTGTTCAACATGTATTTTTCAACTAACTCCGCAGGGACTCTGTTGCCATGCAACCCTTGTTTAAAAAACTATTCTCTAGCTATTTTGTCAATTCTAAGTTTTGAGTTTATTATATCTTCATATTTTCATTAATATTGTTTTTTATGTCTTTAAATAGACTATGACACAATAGATTTTTTTTCACTATTGTATAATTTTTCAAAACGACTGTGTTGTATTAACAATTCTGCAGTGACGACGTTGTAATAACACTTCTGCAGTGTCAGTGAATAAATCGACAGACCTATTTTTGATCTGTCACATTCCTTCTGCTTGCCTCAAGGCTATCCTCATCGTCTCACCACCTCATTTTCCTCTTCTCACGACTATTCTCAAATTACCAGTTAATCACTGACATATTTACAATGTATTGAACTCAAACCATATACAACTACAACGCCCTCTTCTTGGGCTAGACTGGTCTTGAGCTGGCGGTCTTGCAATTATAGGCTAGCTTGCCTTCCTTGTTAATTGAAGAATAAGACTAGTGTTTGCAAATCCTGTGTATCTTCATTCTCCAGTCTGAGAAAGACATGGCCAACTAACTCTCAATCAATCTATGAATCAATGAGAAAATAGAAATGATCGAGAATGCTAGATCGAAGTGACTTCTCAGATGTTTCAGAGCTCAAGTTTTCAACATACAAAGTATGCCAATATGTATGCATAAGTTTTCATTCTATTACAACTTGATTGATGTGACACAGTTCATTTTTTCCAATATGTAACCTAAGTTTATTGAAGCTCTTTCTCAAGACGACGATGATTATTAAATTCATGTCCATTCAGATGACAACGATCATTAAATTCATGTCCATTAAACTGACAAACCTATCTCAAACCAATCTAAAAGGGGTTGTCTTTGCTCGTTTGTCTGCCAAACATG